>OVAN01000386.1:0-62889 GCA_900406275.1 Anastatica hierochuntica
TTTAACAATTAATTTATTAAAACTTCATATACGGCCTAAAGAAGTGGACTAGCCGCTATAAAATCTCTATTATCTAAAGAAACAGAGACAACAAAGGTTACACACCTCTTTGACCATCATCCTACGTAAGTGAATGATGCAACTATGCATTAAAACAAGATTTTCCTTTTTTTTGAAATTGTTTCAAAATCAGTGGGTTAACCCCTACGAAAATATAGAGTTTTTATGTAAATGCTCTATATACTGAAGTTTATACTCTTTAGTGTTGTTTAAAAGTTTCTAACCACATTCTAAATTTACTATAATCTATTCTAATCTATCTTTCATGGTAAATGGGCATTGTTTTTATTTTTTAACAATTAATTCATTAAAACTTCATATACGGCCTAAATAAATGGACTAACCATTATAATATCTCTGTTATCTAAAGAAACAGAGACAAAAAAAAATATTATAAACCTCTTTGACCATCAACTTATGCCAATGAAAGATGCGTCTATGCATTAAAACAATATTGTCATATATTTTGGAAGTTTCTAAAAATTTGTGGATTAACCCCTACAAAAATATAGAGATTTTTGGTAAATGCTTTAAATACTAAAGTTTAAACACTTAAGTGTTGTTTAAAAATTTCTAACCACATTATACATTTATATTAATCTATGCTAAACTTTCTTTCATGGTAAATGGGCATCGTTACTATTTTTTAACAATTAATTTATTTAAACTTCATATACGACCTAAATAAGTGGACTAACCACTATAAAATCGCTATTATCTAAAGAAACAGAGACAACAAAGGTTTCAAACATCTTTGACCATCATCCTATGTAAGCGAACGATGCAACTATGCATTAAAACAAGATTGTCATTTGTTTTGAATTTTTCTCAAAATTAGTGGGTTAACCCCTACGAAAATATAGATTTTTTATGTAAATGCTCTATATACTGAAGTTTGTACTCTTTAGTGTTGTTCAAAAATTTCTAACCACATTCTAAATTTATTATAATCTATGCTAATCTTTCTTTCATGGTAAATGGGCATCGTTTCTATTTTTTAACAATTAATTCATTAGAACTTCATATATGGCCTAAATAAGTGGACTAACCGCTATAATATCTCTGTTATCTAAAGAAATGGAGACAAAAAATGTTCTGAACCTCTTTGACCATCATCCTATGCCAATGAAAGATGCATCTATGCATTAAAACAATATTGTCATATTTTTTGAAAGTTTCTCAAAATCTGTGGGTTAACCCCTACGAAAATATATAGATTTTTGGTAAATGCTCTAAATACTAAACTTTAAACACTTTAGTGTTGTTTAAATATTTTTAACCACATTCTACATTTATATTAATCTATGCTAAACTATCTTTCATGGCAAATGGGCATCGTTTCTAATATTTAACAATTAATTTATTAAAACTTCGTATACGATCTAAATAAGTGGACTAACCGCTATAAAATGTCTATTATCTAAAGAAACGGAGACAACAAATGTTCCAAACCTCTTTGACCATCATCCTATGTAAGTGAACGATGCAACTATGCATTAAAACAAGATTGTCTTTTTTTGAATTTTTTCAAAATCAATGGGTTAACCTCTACGAAAGTGTAACCACATTCAACATTTATATTAATTTCTGCTAAACTTTCTTTCATGATCCATGGGCATCGTTTCTAATTTTTTTAACAATTAATTTATTAAAACTTCATATACGGCCTAAATAAGTGGACTAACCGCTTTAAAATCTCTAATATCTAGAGAAACAGAGACAACAAAGATTTCAAACCTCTTTGACCGTCATCCTAAGCCAGTGAAAGATGCAATTATGCATTAAAACAATATTGTCATATTTTTTGAATTTTTCTCCAAATCTGTGGGTTAACCCCTACGAAAATATAGAAATTTTTGCTAAATGCTCTAAATAATGAAGTTTAAACTCTTTAGTGTTGTTTAAAATTTTCTAACCACTTTCTACATTTATATTAATGTATGCTAGACTTTCTTTCATGTTAAATAGGCATCATTTCTATTTCTTTAACAATTAATTTATTAAAAATTCATATACGGCCTAAATAAGTGGACTAGCCGCTATAAAATCTCTATTATCTAAAGAAATTGAGACAATAAAGGTTACAAACCTCTTTGACCATCATCCTATGTAAGTGAACGATGCAACTATGCATTAAAACAAGATTGTCTTTTTTTAATTTTTTTCAAAATCAATGGGTTAACCTCTACGAAAGTGTAACCACATTCAACATTTATATTAATTTCTGCTAAACTTTCTTTCATGATCCATGGGCATCGTTTCTAATTTTTTTAACAATTAATTTATTAAAACTTCATATACGGCCTAAATAAGTGGACTAACCGCTTTAAAATCTCTAATATCTAGAGAAACAGAGACAACAAAGATTTCAAACCTCTTTGACCGTCATCCTAAGCCAGTGAAAGATGCAATTATGCATTAAAACAATATTGTCATATTTTTTGAATTTTTCTCCAAATCTGTGGGTTAACCCCTACGAAAATATAGAAATTTTTGCTAAATGCTCTAAATAATGAAGTTTAAACTCTTTAGTGTTGTTTAAAATTTTCTAACCACTTTCTACATTTATATTAATGTATGCTAGACTTTCTTTCATGTTAAATAGGCATCATTTCTATTTCTTTAACAATTAATTTATTAAAAATTCATATACGGCCTAAATAAGTGGACTAGCCGCTATAAAATCTCTATTATCTAAAGAAATTGAGACAATAAAGGTTACAAACCTCTTTGACCATCATCCTATGTAAGTGAACGATGCAACTATGCATTAAAACAAGATTGTCTTTTTTTAATTTTTTTCAAAATCAATGGGTTAACCCCTACGAAAGTGTAGAGTTTTTTTGGTAAATGCTCTATATATTGAAGTTTATATTCTTTAGTGTTGTTTAAAAATTTCAAACCACATTATACATTTATATTAATGTATGCTAAACTTTCTTTCATGATAAATGGGCATCGTTTCTATTTTTTAGAATTAATTTATTAAAACTTCGTATATGATCTAAATAAGTGGGCTAACCGCTATAAAATCTCTATTATCTAGAGAAACGGAGACAACAAAGGTTCCAAATGTCTTTGATCATCATCCTATGTAAGTGAACGATGCAACTATGCATTAAAACAAGATTGTCATTTTTNTATTGTCATTATTTTGAATTTTTCTCAAAATCAGTGAGTTAACCCCTACGAAAATATAGAGTTTTTTTGGTAAATGCTCTATATACTGAAGTTTATACTCTTTAGTGTTGTTTAAAAATTTATAAACAAATTCTACATTTATATTATTGTATTTTAAAATTTATTTCATGGTACATGGGCATCGTTTCTATTTTCTTTAACAGTTAATTTATTTAAACTTTATATAAGGCCTAAATAAGTGGACTAAACGCTATAAAATCTCTATTATATAGAGAAACGGAGACAACAAACATTCCAAACCTCTTTGACCAACATCCTATGTAAGTGAACGATGCAACTATGCATTGAAACAAGATTGTCATTTTGTTTGAATATTTTTTCAAAATCAATGGGTTAACCTCTACGAAAATATAGAGTTTTTTTCGTAAATGCTCTATAAACTGAAGTTTATACTCTTTAATGTTTTTTAAAAATTTCTAAACCTATTCTACATATATATTAATGTATTATAAACTCTCTTTCATGGTACATGGGCATCGTTTCTATTTTTTTATCAATTAATTTCTTAAAACTTCATATACGGCCTAAATAAGTGGAGTAACTGATATAAAATCTCTATTATCTAAAGAAACGGAGACAACAAATGTTCCAAACCTCTTTGACCATCATCCTATGCTAGTAAAATATGCAACTATACATTAAAACAATATTGTCACTTTTTTGAATTTTTCTCAAAAAATATAGAGTTTTTTGGTAAATGCTATAAATACTGAAGTTTATACACTTTAGTGTTCAATAAAAAATTTTAACCACATTCTACATTTATATTAATGTTTGCTAAACTTTATTTCATGATACATGGGCATTGTTTCTATTTTTTTAATAATTAATCTATTAAAACTTCATATACGATCTAAATAAGTTGACTAACCGCTATAAAATCTCTATTATCTAGAGAAACGAAGACAACAAAAGTTCCAAAGCTCTTTGGCTATCATCCTATGTCAGTGAATGATGCAACTATGCATTAAAACAAGATTGTAATATTTATTGAATTTTTTTCAAAATCGGTGGGTTAACCCCTACGAAAATATAGAGTTTTTTGGTAAATGTTCTATAAATCAATGGACTAACCTCTATAAAATTTATACTTTATATAGAAACGAGAAACTAAGGTCCCAAACGTCTTTAATCTTAAACCTATGTCAATATTAAATGCATCTATGCATTAAAACAAAAATATCATATTTTTTAATTTTTCTTAAAATATGTGGGTTAACCCCGACGAAATGATCCATTTTCTGAAAAATGAGATGTACGTGTTGCATCACTAAGTTTAGCTTCTTTAATGTTGTGTAAAAACTACCTAACCACATTGTAAATTTCTTTTAATGTATGCTAAACTTATTTTCATAGTATATGGGCATCGTATGAACGAGTGATTTAATAAAACTACATATTTCACCTAAATCAATGGACTAACCTCTATAAAATTTATATTTTATGTAGAAACGGGAATAACTAAGGTACTAAACCTCATTAATCTTCAACCTATATCAGTATTAGATGCATCAATGCATTAAAACAAAAATATCATATTTTTTAATTTATCTTCAAATATGTGTAAAAAATACCTAACCACATTCAAAATTTCTTTTAATGTATGCTAAACTTATTTTCATATTATATGGACACCGTATTAACGAGTGAATTAATAAAACTACATATTTTATCTAAATCAATAGACTAACCTCTAAATATTTATATTTTATGTAGAAACGGGAATAATTAAGGTCTCAGACGTCTTTAATCTTCAACCTATGTCAGTATTTGATGCATCTATGCATTAAAACAAAATTATCATATTTTAAATTTTTCTTAAAATATGTGGGTTAACCCCTACGAAAAGATCCATTTTTTTCTAAAAAATGAGATATATGTGTTGCATCACTAAATTTAGCATCTTTAATATCGTGTAAAAAATACCTAACCATATTCTAAATTTCTTTTAATGTATGCTAAACTTATTTTCATAGTATATGAGCATCGTATTAATGAGTGATTTAATAAAACTACATAATTCTCATAAATCAATGGATTAACCTCTATAAAATTTATATTTTATGTAGAAATGGGAACAACTAAGGTCTCAAACCTCATTAATCTTCGACCTATGTCAGTATTAGATGCATCTATGCATTAAAACAAAAATATCATATTTTCTAATTATCTTATAATATGTGAGTTAACCCCTACGAAAAGATCCAGTTTTTCCAAAAAATGAGATATATATGTTGCATCACTAAGTTTGGCCTCTTTAATATTGTGTAAAAAATACTGAACCACATTCTAAATCAATATGGCCAACTCTCTCCAATAATGCGTCACATCATCAATTTCGGTTAATTTGAAGATGACAAGTGTCACTATTTAATTTAAAACTATTGAATTTAATTGTTATATTAATATAGTCTATTAAATCAATATCTAACATGAGAACACGAAAAGTCATTTTATTTACTTTTAAAATTTTAAGTTTATAATCAAATAATTCTAAAAGTTGTTCTCTAAAGAGTCAAATAAATTTAACAAAAAAACACAAAAATTGAGTTTAAATTATATTTGTTTTAACAAATAAATGTTAATTATAATATTTGGTTTTACCATTTCTAAAAATGAAAAAACTACAAAATACAATAGTCCAGTTTAGCTACTGTATTTGAATAAATTGATGTGTGCCGGTTTTTTGAAATTTTTTTAAATGAAAGTCTTATTCGATGATCACGATGAAATAAATAAAATGAAACATATTAGCTAATTGGCTAAAATTTTCAAATTAATTTTGAATATAATTTTTAGCTAATTAAAATCTCATATTTTATGCATAGTTTTGTTATACGGAAAAAATAAGTGATCCAAACAATCCCAAAAAACTTAACAACGAGTTGATGATAATCTTGAATGATGGACATAATTTAGAAAAGAACATCAGATATTAATAATCGTTAAAAGAATATATTACATGAAGAGATTAACGAGCATATAAGCTAGACAAAACCTTGAAAATTCAAATTCCCACTAAAAATAATAGTAAAACATAAATATTCGTAAAAATGATGATAAATAAATTTAAAAAATGAATCTCGCGCTCTCCTCTAGTAAATAAATAATTTAATTAGTTACGTCTTACATACATTAACTTTATTTAGAAATTTTTTCGTGTTTCTAAGCAATATTATTCTTTTCATTTTAAATGAAATTTTACGTTAATAAACACCGATTAAGAAAAAACGAAATAAAATTAATTAACCAATAACAAAAATTACTGCATAATATAATGCTCGAAAACATCAATTATTTTAAAACAAAAGTATCAAAAAAATTTACTCTAAAACACTTATTAGAAAACAAAAGGAGCATAAAAAAATTATATTATAGAAGAGAAACACATGAATTTGAATAGAAATGCAGAGCATACAATCCTAACCACTGTTTTTCCAAGTTTTTGTAAAATGATATTTCAAAGCCTCTCATCTAAATCCAAACCCAATTTCAAACAGATGCTAAATTCTACAAATCAACCAAACAGGAAAAAAAAACAAAAAAAACTTACAATGACAATGAAACTAACATTGTACTCTCATAACCAAAAGACAGAGAAAAAAAATTAGGTGAAGATGATATTAAGCTATAGCCACCACCCTGAAAGAAAGAGACTTTTGCCTTGCCACCAAATTTCTCTAACCAAAACTAAGCGATTCCTGATCTGCGTAGCTCTGCTTCGCCGTGTGCAAAGTGACATCTATCACCAAATGTACAGTTTCCTTTTGAGTATCTCTCACATATCTTTGTCTTGTAGTTGCTCCCTGGATGTGGTTTCCCTTCAGATACACCGCCGCCGCCACCACCACCACCGGGTGGTTTCCTAGCTGGCGAAGTAAGCCTACCGATAAGCTCTCTAACCATTGTGCTTGCTTCGTTTATTTGCTCAATTGTTCCTTCAAGCTCAATGTTCTTCAGGTTAGGGTCTCTTTCGTGGTCTTGGATTGATAACTTTGCACCTGTCTGACGACATATTTGTTTTGAACTCACTCCACCTTTTCCAATGATTGCACCGGCTAAAGAAGCGTCTACACTGATTCTGGCAGTGGCTGAGACACCAAAGCTGGAGACATGACCAGGCCCAGACTCTCCTCTCCCTGAGAATCGTCCACCTCCAACACCAGATCCTTGCATGTTTCTGGAAATTTGAGGCATGGGTGGTCCCATATTTGTCATCTGCGCTACAGCATTGTATCCTCCGGGAACATAATGCAAGAAATGGCAGTTCTCACCGAACGGACATCCGGAAGTGCTGCAACAGAAACATAACAAATACATCAGAGTTAAAAAAATCCAACGCATTACGATACCACACGAACAGACGGTTGAAACACAGAAGAAATATCATATCGATTGGAGTACAAAAGCATTGATGATTGCTATACATAAGACGTTAACATCTAGTTCAGGGAAGACACTATTCTGATGGGCGAATATAAATAAATTCCTTGTTTTGCTATGCGATTAACTACGGAGGGAATGTTCGCCAGTAATATAAGAAACTTACCTGACCATAAATGATCATGAAACAACACACGAAAATCACTAATACCTTACCAAAAAACAGTAGAATACAACATTTTTCTCAACAACTGTCACAGCTCAAACAAAAGACAAATTTTGATTGAATTTTTACGTTATAATCTCTAATTGAGTAAATGTTTCTCAGATTATATTGAAACTTTTTAACTTGTTTAGCATGAATGATGTTACGTACCTGTAGTAACAAACAACTACCCGCTTCATTATCATACAGTTTTACTTGTTAATTTTCAGGGCCATACTTGCAGGTAAATAACAACTTGAATAGTTATCCAATTAAGTAAAAAAAAGATTATAACCTGAAAAATTTTGTGCATGGCTTCGATTTGCTTGCTAAACCAGTTGAATATGATTCCATCTCTGTTCCAAGTGTTTTTTTTTAAAACTTTAGTTAAAGACTTTTCTGAAGTTCAATAAGATTGTTTTAGAATCCAACATGTCATTCACACATTCATCTATACGAATAAACTTCAAGCTACATGATATTCAGGAGATTTTGAGGATTATTGACGCAGGAAATTCAATCAAGGGAACACGGTTTTTGGGCATGGTGATAAGATGTTAATAGGAGGAATTAAACTAAAGCAAAGCCGAAACTCGAGATTACGAAAAATCTAAGCCTGAGAACAACATCCCTGGAATTAACATATAGCTTTTGACTAAGCAAAAGCTTATTCACCATTACTCAACAGAACAAGTAATGAAATTCAGATTTGCATCAAATAAAAACCCAGAAACAGTATCTTTTTTAACGTAATCTAGCTAATTAGCTAGAGTTAAGTGAGCATGAAGAAGACATTACCAAAACACAAAACTGAGAAAGTAAGACCTAATCTTGTGTTCTAGCTAATCAATGTAATCACCATGATAAAAAAGAACCTTACTTTTGCTAAGTAAGGAGCTCAAATTGAAGAAACAAGCAATAGTCAAATCCAATTAACACAAAAGTAATTATAGATCTCAAAATTTTTAAACCTTAATCAGAGCTAGTGAAGCGTTAAGAACTAAAAGGATTGGTATGTAAATAAGCTAAACAGTCTCTTAAACAATGGAAGATAGTAAAAAGGAAGAGTTAAAGAGCTAACCTTGCTTAGATTTCTTGAATCCGCCGCCATTGGAGTTGAATTGGCCAGCTTCAGGCCGTCCTCTCTTACGAGCATCCATGTTCTAACTACAGATCCGATTCGTAATCTGAAAATAAAAACCCTAAAAAATCGGAGAAGAAGAAGAAGAAGAAGAAGAAGAATCGGAGAAACCAAATCGAAATCGGAACAGAGAAGTAGAGAGAGAGAGAATAAAAAGATAAAATAAACCTAACCCTAAGGTTGTTGACGTCGAGGGAAAAGATGAGATTTTTTGTAAACCGGATTGGTTCATTGAATTAAACCGAAATTGCGAGATTTGTGATCCGGTTTAAATAATTAGTGACGTCGGTTTTTGATCTCTTATGACGTCAACAAAATGAAACAAAACTAAAAATCAACAATAGCTAGAAAAGTTGAGAGACATTGTTGAATAGCTCCTCCATAAGTGTTGCCTACAAAGATACATAAAGCTAATGCTATTATTACTCGCAAAGGTTGAATCTTCTTCTTCTTCTTGACAATGGCAACAACTTCATCCTTGTGTTCCTCTATAAAACATTCCTTCTTGACAATGGCAACAACTTGATCCTTCTGCTGCTCCTCGATAAAACGTTCCTCGGCCATAACAAATTCTTCTTCTTCTTCTTCTTCTTCGTTTTCTTTTTCAGATTGCTCAAGTGTTTCTTCATGCCCCGACTCTTCAAGGCTAAATGTAACGTCTGAATCAACAAACAAGTCTGAAACTTTATCATCATCATCATCATCATCAAGATTTTGAGGGCTCGTGTTGTCTTGCCATTCTTGATGAGCTTTGTCCCTCAAATTCTTAGCTTTCGTCCATGATATGCAACTCGGTCTTTTTTTGCGATCTAATAGGCTCTCGCAGACAGCTTTCTTCAAAGACATCATACCTTCTTCTGTCCTCAAATCACTAATCGGCAAAACCACAACGTGTTCTTCGTCATCATTTGATTCCATTCCACTACTCATCATACCTTCTTCCGCCCTTAAATCACTAATAGCCAAAACCACTTCTTCTTCTTCTTCTTCTCCCATTCCACTACTCATCTCTTTAACCAATTCCCAATCTTGATCAGACATTTGCATCAACTCAGTCTCATCGCAGACAATCAGCAAACGCCTGTTCCCAAACAGAGACCTCACACTATGTAAAAGAGCAGCCTGATTCGCCACACTATAACCACACGAGCCAGAAACATCAAGAAAGAACAAAACAACCGCAGCACGAAGATGACAAGCCAAAGCAGTAGCAACAACATCACAATCTCCAAACGTAGGCTTATCCAAAACACCAGGAGCATCAATCACCTGATACTTCAAACCATTATACTCAGTACAACCAACATCAAAAGTTTCAGACTCTGTCGTAATCTCGATTCTATTCATAAAACAACTCTTGTCCACACTAGTATACCCAGAAACCAACAATGTTGGAAGATTCAGATCAATCAAAGGAAGCTTCACCATGTGTTGCCTTAACTGTTCAAGATAAGCTAAACTATGAGTAATCTCATTAACAACACTAAACATTCCTCCAATAGCATTTACCTTTAAGGATCTACACTGCTTCAAGGATTCACTAAACTCAAGCAGATTCACATAATCATCAGAGATTTTGCTAATCAAATCCTTCGCGGTGTTCACTTGACCTAAAGCGAATTCGTAACGATCTCCGTCGAAAATCGACCGGAGAAGATGAGTGTAGAAAGGGTGAATATCGTCGAGGTTAGGGAACTCATGGAGGATGGTGGAGAGCTTATCGCGATAAGTTAGCTCCGTCTTCGTCACCATGTGAGTGTAGAATTGACGGAGGCGGAGGATGTCGAAACCCTTGGTCGGTGTTTGACGGTGGACGCGGGAAAGGAGGAGATCGATGAACTCTTCACCGATTGGTACAACACTTATATTGTTGAAATCAACTTCCATTGTTGTCTTCTTCTGTTTCTCAGAGAAGATGATTAATTAAAGAAGCTTTTGGCTTTAGGGATTTGATTCGTTTTGCATGCATATTATTATATAATGATCTTAGATAGATTAGGCCAAATCTTCTTTCTTTTTTTTTAATTTACTTTTTTTCGCCCATTTTTTTTTAGTTTACTAAAATCAAACTTTATATTTATAATAACTCGGACCGAAGAACCGAAGCGAAATAATTGTAAAAACCAAACTGAAATTGAACCATAGCTAAAAAACAGTCGAATGATTCCGATTTTTAAGAGACGAAAAAATCAGACCCGAACAGATAACCGAAAATATCTAAAAATACTTAAGATATCTAGAAATACTTAAAAATATATAAGAAATATACGAAAATACCAAAAAAATTCAAAAATTTCCGAACAGTTGAATAATTATTCAATTCAAACAGAATCGAACCTGAACCAAACCGAAATCAAACTGGAATAGAAACCGTACCGAAATATTTAAAATACCAAATATTTTAATTTTTGAAAACCGAAAAAATTAAAAACCAGAAGAATCGAAACGAATGGAACCAAACATTGAGTTTAATTTTTCCGATTTTGCTAAATATTTTTGGTAAATAAAATTGTTAAATGAAAAAAAAAAAAGGAAAAAGGTAAAAAAAGGGTCAAGCAATATCAACATTGCTTCTTTCGTTCTATTATTTGACTCTTCCGACGAATTATCAATCGCATAATCTCCAAATCATCTTCTTCATCTTCTTCTTCTCCGATCCTGCGATTTCTCAGCTTTCATGATGATTCTATCGATCACGAAGGCGTTCTTCGTCTTCCAGGTAATGATCTTAATCTATTTCATGAGCTCGCTATCGATTTCTTTGTTTCATCGTTTCGATTTTTACATGTTTCGTTGCTCTCTCTAGCTTTAGATTCTCCAAGCTTTGATTTCTTATGGCTGTTGTATGTTGTTTTGATGTCAAACTAGTCCAGAAACTTCGTATCTCGTGAGGATTACAACGAGATCGGAACCAAACTCGTGCAGAATCTCATAATCCCCAAGTTTTGAGGTGGATTCGATTCAGTAATCAACATTCTAAGATCAAAGATGAATGGTAAGTCTCATCTGATTTCCTTTGTTTTGATTCAAACGATTCGCTCTGTGTATTGCTGTTCTGAATGAATTAGAGTTCGAAAAACAAAGAGATCAAAAACAATTTGAGAATTTTTGTTCTGATTCTGTGATGTTGTATACATGTTTGGTTCATGGCTGCATCAACTTCACATGTGAGATAATCTCACATAAACTTAGCTTATTATCTGCATTTCTGAATGAATTAGAGTTCAAAAAACAAAGAGATCAAAAACAGTTCGAGAATTTTTGTTCTGATTCTGTGATGTTGTATACATGTTTAGTTCATGGCTGCTTTATGCATCAACATCACCTGTGAAATAATCTGACATAAACTTAGCTTACCATCTGCATTTCAATGTCAGGTCTTGAGTTATCCATTGGAGGTAGAGAGACTTCAAGAGCATTTACAAGATCAATCATAGTCACAGGTTACATTTCTCTAAACCATGCGTACAAAAAAACAAAAAAAGAAGAAGCAAAATCCTACATTCTTCCAATTCTAACAATCTTTCATACATTTTGGTGAGACCACAATTTAAAAAAAGCAAGACTTGACTATTTCCATCTCCTGAGCAAACCTCTTTTAAGCATCTTCTTTGTCTGATGGATCACAATGGTTTCTTTTTAAAATCCAGAGTTCTAGGTTGATGATGACAACCAAATCATCCTTGTGGCATTGGATGGTCATGCGAATATGGCGGATCTCCATCTGATGAATTCGAAAGCAGTTAAACCAGAAAAGTGTTCAAAGTCATACATGCAGCAGAGAGATGCCACTAATGAAGATATTCATTCATTTACAGGTTAGAGACTATTGAAGTGTAAGTTGCAAGTCAGTGTTAATTTTCATTTTCTTAACGGGCGCGATTGTAACAATACTTGATACTATTATAATCAGAGCACAACATTGGAATGTTAAGTAAAAGATTATTCTCAGGCTGCAAAGGAAACTAAGCCGGGTTCTGCTATTATTATTATTACCAATTTCGCCATCAGAAGAAGTATCAGCAAGCCTTGCAATGGCGGAAATAAGCGCTTGTTCATGTTCCTGCATCACACAACTTTGTGTTATTATTCTCTGATGGCAACATTAAACAAAATCACAACAGGTATTATACATCTCAGAACCTTGAGCATTCTCTTAGCCTTATCAAGCTCGAACGGATCAGGATGCGTACAATCTAAAACTCTCTCCACCTAAAAACAAATCCTTTGATGTTAAAACATCCATTGCGTGTAATGAGCACACAGTAGATGTAAAAGAAAAGGGCTTACCTCCTTCACAAGTGAGTCTGTGTTGAACATTTGGATATCATCAGATGAAGCTCTCTGACCACCGCCACCACCACCGTTCTGTTGTGTTGGTGGTGGTAAAAGTTCTCTTCTCGGTTGATGAATTCTTGGCCCTCTGCCTCTACCTATATGGCTCTGGCCTCTTCGGTTACCACGGATTGGTCCACTTCCATGTCCAATGTTTAAAGCTGCCCCACTCTCCTCTCCATCCCACCTTATATCTTCCGGAGGAATCTACAGTAACAATACTGATGTCAGCTCTTATCAAGATCATAATCATGTAAAACAACACCACTGTATTGCTTAAAGGAACAGATGTATACATAAAAAGACGACTAAGATAAATCTTTGTGTAAACCTTACCTCCTTGAGATCAACCCATTCCCAAGTTTCATTTGCTGAGTGTATATCATACACCAAAGCGTGCCGACCCTGTGAGAATAAACCAAGTGCATAAATTGCAAGACACTTGAAGCAAAGTTAAACCGATAAATATGCAACAAAAACAATATGCAGTCGTCGAAGGCTTCTAAAACTAACTGTATTTAGAGTTCTACCTCATCTGCATTGTACTGAGTTATAATTGCTTCATAGAAGTTGTTGTCTTCGGGCCATTTTGTCCACACTTTTCTTCCAATAAGAGCTTCAGCGGAATCATTTGCTGGTATGCCACCAGGTACGGCACGATTATTGAATGACCTATTCCCAGTCACACCAATCGATGGATGATACTGCATGCATATCACCGATAATTGATCAAGAAATAGAATAAAACACCACAATGAAGATAAACAGAAGAAAACACACTTGCGACGAAAACAGAAGACTTACAGATTGGAATGTCTTCTGTTTCTTCCGGGCAGCTGAGTAAGTTGGACTAGGAACAACATCAAAACCCTGAATAGTTGCATGTCTAGAAACTTGGCCTCCACCTCCCTGTCTCCAATCTCTGGTACATTACCAATGTACAACATTTTAATATAAACGAAAATCTCAATAAAAAAATTAGTGGTTTCAATCTGTTAGTGCAAGTAAATGATACGACCTTATCCTTTGGATAGTATCGTCCTTATTGACCCTGCCCAGTAGCTCTCGATGTTCGTCATCAGATACTCTCAATTCTCTACGCAATTCTGTTATCAAGCTTTCTTTGTCCTAAGTTGTGGAAATGGTACAGCCAATAGTACCCAGCAGTTTAGTCACGAGAGTGACAGAACAGAGAATAACCAAATCAGACCAAAGGAGGAAAAGATTACCCAAGATATAGCATCAGACTGTGCCTTAAAAGCCCTTAAAACAGCGGTATATGCTTCCTGCTCAAGTTGATGAATTTGTGCTTCCATATCGTTATTTAGTTTAGTTACACAAACTTCCCATCCAAATGAAAGCTGTCCCTCTTAAAGTTTCGCTGTCATGTGGGCAACAGTTGCCATCAAGCTCACAAATTCAGGTGCTAGCTAAATGTTTGGGTTGTTTAAAAGTTAAAAGAATAATAGTACTACCTATCGAAATTCTTTTACGACCAAGACAATGGGTTCATTATCCAACTAAACACATTCAACCAATCCTAATATGCTGAAACAAATAAGTAATCTGATCAATATAAGTTCTCTTCCTAAAGGTTAACTAGTTAAGATCCATTTGCTACCAGTTTAACAACTTATACAAACCTCCAAATAACCCGTGTCCCGAAAAACGCAAATTTGAAACCTTTGATACAATACAAATGATATAGACAACGCAAGCTATAACATCTAAATCCAACGAGCTAGGCAGGAAGGGAGGATAACTTTTCGACTAGACAACGTAAGCTATAACATCTATAACCCTACGAGAACAGGCACCGGGCTGCAGCAATATAAACAAGATACCACAATTTTCCCCCTAATTCGATAAAATCGCGAAAAGCTGAACACTTTTTCGAAACCCTAAACCCTAAGCTAATGTTAACCATTCCCTAAACCCTCTTTTAAAACTTCCGCGCCTAAAAACTAACCACAGCATTACTGAATTAGGCAAGACCCTGAACAGCTATAAATCTCGATGCGAACACGAGGTTCGTCATCGAAACGCCTAATGCTCTAAATTGCTCGAACAAGAATCAAAAGAAGCAAAAAAAACTTTATACATACCTCTGTTTTCAGAAATTTCAAGAAAAACCCACAAAAGGTTTCTTTTTCTTCTCCACAGATTCAGATACGAAACCCTAGAAAACTCGAAAACTTGACCCGCAAAAAGAAATTTTTAGGGTTTTATAGGGTTTCCACGACAAAGAACAAAAATTAAACGGAGAAATTGAGGGTAAAAACGAACTTTTTCTTTCCTTGTCGAGAAGAAACGATGTTTTTTAAAAGGCAAAGGGCAGAGAGAAAGCTACGATCGATATCTTCGGAACTCGGATGGGAGAGATGGAGTCGGAATCGCCGAACAGACGTTTTAAAGAACGAAACGATTCGTTTTGGTGTTTTTGACTTTTTAGGCCCATTAAGATGAGCCCATTTAGCCCAACATGGCTACATTTCAAAGTTTTATTACCCAGAGTATTAATTAGATTGGTAATACTAAGTTACTAACATTGGTTTTTAAAGTTTTTTTTTATCATAAATTATTTTGTTTTCTTTTCAACCACAAATTATTTTGTTTATGATCAAAATAAATTTTTATCTACGACTTGAGTCTGAGTAGATAATTGGGTGGGTTAAGTAGTGGAAAGTACACTATCAACCAATGATTAATACATACAATATCATATGCTAATTTTGTTTCTCGTTGATGTAATAAATGCTTATAATTGTCTTTAAAATTTTGCTCAAAATAGCACATGTATAAAAACACAAAATGTTATAAGAAAACTACAACCAACGAAACTTACTAAAAATTAGAGGTTACATGAAAATATTTCTCAATTTTCATTTTTATCTTTTTGATGCAATTGGCTGACTTTTGTGAAAATAAGTGGAAATAGAGATAAACTGACCTAAACAAGCTTCCAATATAATGGAGTTTAAAAAGTTTGCTTTGAATGTTTACCTAAGTTAAGTCGACTTAAAGATTATAAAAGATGCATAAAAATGTTAGTTTTTTACACATTTATCATCGAAATAAGTCATTTAAATGATAATTTTACAAGTAAAATCATACATAACAAAAAAAATCATATTTCGTCTGGATTTATTTTCAACCATAATCAACAAAGTTTAAAATAAACGAAAAAAATCCATAGAACACCAAAATTGAGAATGAAAACATATGTTTCACGTATAATGTCCTATATTTCTTTTTTCTGCATTCTCTCATCATGCATATATTCTACTCTTACTTGCTGTTGCAGTCTGATTTTAAAAGTCTTCCCATTGTCACTTCTAATTTAGTGAATTTTTGTAGTCTCCACCTTGTACGTGTTCTCCAAACCTTGTCTCTTTATCTTTGATGATGACTGTTGGTTTCATGACAAGTTTTTCCTTCATTTGGATGCGATCGGGTCAATGCATTTCCATTCAAAACCTTCGTACACTTTCATTATAAAAGAAACAAAAACTTTAACAGAATCAGAAGACTTTATTTTTTCGTTTTGATAACTTTCTGTTGTAATGAGAAGAGATGTGAGAGGAAAGAAAAAGAAGAAACCACACATATACAAAGTTTTGAAAAAAAAGTTCAATTTGGTATATCAAAGAACTTGCATCTATGTTAAATGTTGACTATTTGATGAAAACTATACAAAGCTATCTAAATGCATTCAATTTTATTTCACGTTTTATGTTGATGCATGCAAGTTAGATATGCTACAATGTAGATCTAGTGACAAATTTTTTTTCTTATCTGGTCAAAATGTTTAAAATTTGTGCGCATAACTGTTAGATAACTCAAAGTTTTCTAACTTTATTCAAAATGAATGAATAACTATCTCGTTATTAGTATTCAACTACTTTTTTCCCAATTTCCTTGGACAAAATTATAGAAAAAATGTAAATACTAACAAAAAAAAAGAAGTCAAAATCAAGTTTTTGACACCCTCATTTTTTGGATAAAAAACTTTTACCATTTACCCAATTTTTTATTAGTTTCAAGGGAGGGTTAAATAGTAAAACTCCATATATTATATTATGATTTTTTTATCAATCCTAAAACTTAATTATCAACTTCTTTTTTGGTCACAACTCAAATTCACCCAAAATTATATACCAAGGGTTTGACTTGTCAAAGTTTTAAAAGTGTGTGTATACATGCTATGGTTATGGACAAAACCATTATTTTTGTCATACTACCAAAGCAATTTTAGTTAGTTATGGTTTTACCTTATCAATAAACTTTATGTTATCACTTATTAGTCAATATCTTCTTTACTTTTAGGTGGCAAACACAAAATGTGTAGGAGAATAATTAGCTGCATTTTTTCATACAAACATTTTAACTCAATAGTACTTTGGTTTGTTTCTTCTTGCCCAAAAAGTAAAACAGGAGAGCAAGTTGAATTCACTGTTTAAACACATCAAGTGAATGCAGGAAAGAAAAGAGAATATGAAACAGAGATAACAATGGAGATGAAAGAAACTCAAAAGATTGAAAAAAAAAATGTCAAAGTTAGAGAAAACTAGCTCACATTCAAAACATGGTTCCAAAGTAAATAAATATTACAATAGGACTGACATAGTGTTAAGTAACTGATGATAAATAAGGAATTTTTTTTACATATTTTGACAAATAAAGAAAATGACTTTTCTCAAACTCAAATCACAAACTCAAACTTAAATCAGGTTCCTTGGTTGAGCTTATCAGGAGACAAGAGTGTCTTTGCAAACCAAATGGCTGTGTCTCTAGCAGAAACACCATCTTCTCCAAATGGTGTAAGAAGACCAGCAAGTTCTTCATATTTCTCTTGCTTTACAAGCACTGCACATTTCTCCAACAAACATTCCAATGCATCTGCTCTTTCTTTACTCTGCGGCGGACCCAGTTTCGTGAGCTTACTCAATACCGAAGACATTTCGCTCGCTGTTAGCTTCACTGTCTTTGCTTCTTCGACCTCAACGCTTGCTAATGCTGCAACTTCGGTGTTAGAAATGGGCAGGTTTCTCTGATCAGTTTGTTCAGGCAAAGCCTCTTCAGTTTCGGTTTCTTTGATGGTGCTTGGAGGGCAACATGTTACTTCTTGTGCAACCAAAAATCCAACATCAACATCATGTAACAGAGAATCCTCGGAGAACATAGTTTCCGTTTCTTTTGGCAGATTATTTTCTTCGACTTGGTTTAGGGTAGTGTGAATTGCAATCTCATGAGCTAACTTATCACTCGTAGACTCAGAAATCTTCAACGTATCGCAGCTTGGATCAATTCTTTTTGTTTCAGGTTTGTCTTCTGCACCATTTGTGGATGATGCCGGTTGTGATGAGCTACTAGATCCAGTCTCTGCTTTCGTCCAAAACGGATATAGGTTCTCCAAACTGCGAGACACTTCGCTTTTCTCTCTCGAATCTCTCTCCTTCACAGACTTGCCTGGCAGCGAATTTCTTCTTGTCTTATCCTTTGGGCTGTTTATCGGGAAAACAGGAAGATAAATAGGCGACAAGTTTTGGCATTGAAGGAGGTACGGTTGTAGACATTGGTATCTTAACAACTCGCAGGCCTGCGGAATAATTATTGCATTAGCAGTGTTAGGCAAGAAGTCACCACTATAAAGCCAATAGCAATATTATATAACTTACTGTTGGTCGATGTTCCGGCTTCTTCCTAAGCATAAGCTTTATCATTTGTTTCCTGTAATGCGAAACATTCGTGACTCGTTTCATGCTGTTTGCGGTGTTGTATTCAAGTGAATCATGTCATCCAAAGGAAGAAGAAACTTACAGAGTCGAGGAGTATACAACCGGTAGAGGAGACAGAAGAGTTCTGTTAATTTTATTGATGAGTCCCGCCTTATCCTGTAATATTTCTTCACAGCTTAGTTTCGTAAAGTCACATGAAAACATTAACTAACAAAGATATATAAAAGCTAAGAAAGACCCACCTGAGCTTTAAACGCAGGCTGGTGTGCTGTAATTTCATACATACAGCAACCTGAACAAAGCAACATAAATGTGATACCTTTCGATAACACGAAGTCTACATAATGGAGTTTCGATTCTTTAACTTACCAAGCGCCCATATGTCAGATTTATATCCATATGGTTCATTTTCTAAAACCTCAGGGCACATGCTATTAGCAATACCCGAAACCTATTAAAAGAAATACTACGAATGAGATTTTTTATAAAGAAATATTTCGTTTTTGAGATACTAAATATACAAAAGGGTCCAGAGAGATGATATAAACAGCATATAACACACCAAGGAAGCGGGCTTTTCTGGATTTATAATTTTCGCCAAACCGTAATTACCTGCGCCATGCGTAGTAATTTTGAAACTAAATTAGAGCAAAGAAAATTTTGAGTGAAAGAGTAAACTCATTTTTCTCATTTATCATTTACCAAGCTGGATGTGATCATCTTTTGGAAGGAAAATATTTGAGCACTGCAAACAAAGATAAAGAGAGACGTCACTCTTTACGAAACAACAAACAAAAAAGGAATCACACACCAGCAAAAAAGTATTTGTAGTATGATGAAACATATATATACCGTTAGATCCATGTGAAGTACACGGTTTGAATGCAAATATTTAACAGCCAGTAACAATTGTGCCAGCCATTTAAAGATTTTCTGCAGAATAACATGAGGATATGTTATGATCAGCAAGATTAGTAACCACTTCTTGGATGTGGAGAAAGCAAGCGTAAGAGAAACAAAAGAATAAACCGATATTGAGAGATTACCTCCTCTGGAAATAACCTTCCTCTAGCCTTCTTAATAGCATTAGCCCTGATTTTCGGTTGAAAAAAACCGTTTTCTAGTTCAGTAATCGACGACTCATATTATTATGGTCGATTTCACATTAGGCAGAGTCCCATAAAGAATAAGTTTAAAACTCATGAATACAGCTTCCAAGGAATAACTTACATGTTCCCTCCCTCACAATAAGCAGTAAAAATGCACGCATTATTGTCCTGTAATAAGAAAAATATGATATATGAGAAACGATGAACGATGAATATCATGATTCTGTCATAACAAATGGACACTAATGTACAAACTCCTAAACCTCGTCAATCCAAGAATCTTCATACTGCACGATATACGGATTCTTTAACCCCGAGAGCAGTTTCATCTGCAACACAAACAGAATAAGATGACGATTTTTACATGAGATTGTTGAAACCCGTATGTAAGAGCCGGAAATGAAATGTCAAATAAATCAATTTGGTGGTTGAACAAACCCTGAATGCAATTAAGTGAAGTGTGCTTACATACCACTCCAAATTTTTCTATATAATACTTTCTAACAACTACACTAACCTGAAGTTATCAAGTTTAACACATTACTTGGTAACCCGAAAGGCGAATATCAGAGCCAAACATGAGTCGAAAAACCGATATGGAAACTACAAATCTAAAAATCACCTCATGTGCCCAATAATATTTGTGTGAAAAGAAGAACTCATAGAAAGTTTAAGTTATATCAAATAACTTCCCAAATTAAGAATCATAGTTAACAAAATAACCATTGATAATAATATGATTCAAAGATGAATCAAAAAGTCACCTCTTGGGAAGCAATTTGCTTTAACTTCTCCGTGTGTTTAGCTAAGCAAATCTTCTTCATTGCATACCTAATCAACAACAAGAAACTAAAAAATTTACACAACCAAACTCGAAATCAACTGTTTTTGCCCTAAATGTAACAACTTTCAAAATTCAGCCATTAAAATCAGAGAGAAAAAAAGGATCTTACTTTTTGTCTTGGGTTTTATGAAGAAGCACGAAATCGGAAAAAGACTTGCCTCTTCTAACTTGCTCCACGACATGAAAGTCATCGATAGTGAACTTGTGTTCTTCTTCTTCTTCTTCTTCACAGTGATTCGCCTCCATTTTTGAATTCATAAAATCTTTCGAAAAACCCTTTTCGAAGAAACCCAATTTCAGTTTGAGGAGAAGACGAAGGTAAGTCCGCCGGAAATGAAAGTACGGTCGACGGAAGCCGACGACGGAGCGGCGATGTTGAAGTCGTCCTCTACTCTCTCTCTCTTAAGAGTCCAATGTCATATGGACATCTTTAATTTTTCGTCATTAGCATTTTACATTTCTTTTCTTGAAAATATTATTATTATTATTCTGTTTAAAATAACATTATATATTTTAACGCCTTTTTCTTTATTTTCTTTTTCTTAACTTTTTGGTAGTTTGTGTCGGCAATGGAATTAAAAAAAAAAATGTAACAAAAAAAAGTTTAATAAATCAACTCAAAACTGCTTTAATATTTCTAATGTTTATCTCGTGAATTTTTTTTTGTCATTGCCGTGAGCTATAAATTCCTATTTTCAAACAAAAGTCAATGAATAGAATTTTTTTTTTGCATACGACTAAAAATAAGCATTTGATCTTTAATTATTTTTTAAAAATTTTAAAAATGATATTTTAAATTTTAAAATAATTGTAAGCAACCTGAACTGATTTTTTATGCTTGTTTTAAATAATAAAAAAATATAAGTTGGCAAGAAAATGATTAAAAAGAGAAATAATTATGATTTTTTTCGTTGACTCCCAGCAATGTTTATGGTATTACAGCTTTGGATTCTTCAGTTACATCTACCAAAAGTCTTTTTAACAATATCTTTTTTCTTTGATAAATTTTTTTAACAAAATCTTCCAAAAGTAATTTATAATATTTTTTGATCACGAAGTAATTTATAATATCTTTGTAGAAAATTTATTCAGACGGTATTAAAGTCTTTTTCCCCTCATAGTTCCTTTTTTTTCTTTTTATTATACCTTTATGTTATAGAAAAATATTATTTGTTGGTCGTTTTTTCTTTGTTATGTGTCGGCAATCAAATTAAAAATGTTAGAAAAAGCTAAAACAATTGAAAACATTAATTTTTTCTGCAATAGTTTATATTCTTTTCAATAAAGGTTGCATTAGAAGAGTTTTTTTTAGTTGACCAAAAAAAAAGTTTTTTTAATACTATTCAAGAAAGTACCGTGAATTGAATTCTATTTGAGTTTACGTACTGATGTTCTTGCATAGAATTAATAGCATTAGTTCAATAAATGTTTTAAAGAAAAAAAACTTTTGAAAACTGATATTTCAAAATTTTAAGCAGATGTAGACAATATGGACCTAATATCTGGATAGAGTATTGTTTAAGAACATATCTTTCTCACTCCGATCTTAGTTAATTTGGTAAAAAACCATAGAAAAAATATATTAATTAATTTTTGGAAGTGATGAAAAAAATTAATATAATATTTGAAACTTTTATAAAAAACTTCCTTCTTTTTGTAAAAGTAGAAAAAGTAAAGAATAGAAGTTGTAATTTGGTTTTTTCAGAAGATAAAAAATTTAATTAATATTTTTATGATTATCTATTATAATTTCTCTATTTCAAATGATAAAATATCAATTGATAACAAGAAAAATAAAAGATATTATGGTTTTTCATAGACACGAGTACAGTACGTGGTCGAAGACTCAACCACCAAATTACAATGTCTTCGGCAAAGCAATACTCTTTATGTTTGAGAAAATGTCATTGTGACACAACTCATGCAAATTAAGAAGGTTTTCAAATTAACTAAAATATATTGTGAGATCCGGCCTTAAACGGAAGTAAGACATACATGAGTTTGCGGTTCTAGAAAAAATTAGTCTTGAAAAACGATCTATTTAGAAAAAAATATTTACAAAACCGACCTATTTTTTCTCTAACGATTGCAGCTTGTAGTAAATATGTGAATTTCAGAAGTATCCCTACTCCCTAATGCAATAGTGCTGCTTGAGAGATAGAGCTTGACACATAAAGAAATAACAAGATAGCCAAAAAAGCACACTTGCCATAGAATAGTGAAGGGCATTGTAGAAAATGATAAAATATAAAATTAGAGTGTGTGTATATAAACATATGTCCTGATCAATTCTAAAGTTATCATCATGTACATATGAAATGTAGAATGATTGATAGATTGTTATAGAGGTTGACCACTTAACCATCTCTTGAACATGATTGAACTTTCCATAGGTTTATACTCTAATGTGTGTCCTCCTCCCTACAATAAACCAAAAACTTATAAACATATATTAAAAAAAAAAAAATTTCATTTGTGTAAAAAAAATACTTGCTTTGATGGTGGCAAATGTCATCTTATTCTCATAAGTCCTCGTGTATCTATAGAGAAAAAAGGATCATATTTAGTGAGCCACCTCACGAAGTCAGGATTCGAACCCTGCACATGTTTTTAGTAAGAGGAACTATTTCCCACTAGACTACGAATGATAAAAAAATCATATTATTATATACCCAGCAACATGATGATTATGAATCATCCATGGTCTCCAATCTTCAACAATGGAATAGTTGAGAAATTTTATCCATGCTTGAGTTGCAAGGAAAGGTACTATGAAGTCATGATCACCACTATTAAAAACAATTTGAAGGTTGAGTAAGTAAGAAAGAAAGATGAGTTTATATACTTGTGATGCAAGCAAAAGTTTAAACTTTGTTGACCTATACCTAAAGATGAGAGATCGATAACCTTTCATGCTATTATTCTTATGATATGGCACACTGCTCTTTATGTTCTCCTTGTAATGAATATGGTGATTACATCTTATCCATTTCCTTATACTTCCCTATGACCATATAATCATTAATCTTAACATACTCTTATACTTTGTTATAACAACATTTATCAAGAATCGAATATGGATATATATAGAACTAAACTTATCATGATATATACCTTCTTCACTTGAAGGGCTTTGCGCACGCTTTTCTTATTCGCCCAATGTTTAATTAGCGAATGCGGATTCTGTCAAGAACCTTAAGATGTATTAGAGGAGTTAATGTTATTCATATGTAGGGTTTAAGACCCATATTTATATACAAGGAGATTAGTCATATTTAACATATTAAGACCATATGATATATCGTAACACATTCATTTGAAAATGCTAGAAGTTCGTAACATATATTTGTAGAGCAAGAGCTATTTACTTACATAACAACGAGGAGATGTAGTTTTCTTGCACAACGGTTTCAGAATATGTGCTCGATTTAGTCTACAAACACACTATAATTATAACCACAACAAAGTATAGTCATCTTGTTTTGAAACCATTAATATGGATTTGAATTTGAAAACTTCCCCAACTATGGTGTCATGTGTACCTTCTTGAAGACTTGGATGAGTTTCAAGCATTCTACGTTAAGAGGATCCACATTAACATACTTTCCTTTACAACTTCTCTTCATCGACTACAAAATAAGAGTTTTCTTAATTGTGTTAACAAGAGAGAAAAGTAGTCCTATAGATTATGTAATTGGTGCATGTTATTTGGTACGATTTCCTAATTGGCTTAGGATCCAAAACTAGATCGGTTTAGGAAGTCGCTTCTGTGGGGTATAAATGCAAAATCTAAGGGTTTGTAAACATTATTCACACGATTAATAAAGAAAATTCTAAACGGTTGTCTGCCTCAATTCGAGTTTCTATGTTTTTTTCTTGCTTTTTTCAAGTTTAGCTTGCCGGTTTAACAATAGTGTACCTCATAGAGTTCATCAGAGATGAGTGTCATTCCATGAGCAAATGGAACGCGAGTGTTGTTATCAAGATCATGGTCGTTTACCGGGTTTCCGAGCACGTATCCCTGTTTGTTAGAAAGCATTGAGATGAGGAAAACAATACTCTTTTAAAATCCGAATTCTTTGTGCTTTAATAAGGTATATGGAAATAATGTAACAAGCAAGAAAATACCGATGAACCTGAAGATTTATTTGAGGTTTGTAGCCTATACTATTTCCTGTAATAAATCGGTGAAGTAACCGATCAAAGAAACCATAGGCAAAGAAAGACACTAGCATATGAAATGAAGAGATAAACCAAAATAAAAGAACTTACCATATGAGATTTCTTGAGTGATGACCGGAACCACCTTACCGGAATAAGAGTTTCCACTAACATATAAAGGATTAGAGATATACTCAGGATGCTTAGCTAACCACTGCACAACAATCACCAACAAGGATAACAAAATCTTCAAAAGTTTATATATGAAAAGACATGATTAATGCTTCAAACAAGTTGATTTTGTCCATTACCTTACGAAGAAACTCATCGACTAGCTTGGCTGATCCTGTGTCACTTTGTATATCAACAAGTGGGTTTCTTGAGTAGGAGAAGCCAGTCCCAATAGGCTGGTCCAAATAGATTATATTCGCCACCTGAAAATGAAACAATGGTCACTAAAAGAGTTTCTTTTTCATATGAATACATTTTGTGTGTTACCTTAGTCCATGAATATGTAGTAGAGACCAAGGAAGGTATACTTCCATAGTAAGCCTCTATTTTGAAAGTCAATGGCCCTTTTGTTGTTGTTGTTGTTGTTGTTGTTATTAGCAAAGGAAACAAGTCAGTGGCAATTCTGTGTGAGTTATAAAGAATAGAATGGTTTCTTAGACTTTACTAGAAGTGGGCATAATTAATAACCGGAACCGAAAAACCGAAAAAATCCAAAAAAATCTGACTGAAACCGAACCGAGAAAAAAATCCGACTGAAACCGAATTGAAGTTAGAAAATAACCGAATGATTTCAAATTTTGGCAAATATCCAAAATCTCCGAAAATATATCCAAAATACTCAAAAATATCTAAACACTAATACCCGAATGATTACTTAATTCAAACAGAACCGAACTCGAAGCGAACCGGAAACGAAATATTTTAGGAACTGAATGGTTCCAATTTCTGAGAATTGAAAAACCGAAAACCGAAATAACCGAACCGAACGCTTATGCCTAGACTTTACCATTCTCAAAAAGAAGGGCAGAGAGGGAAGAGCAGCCAGGTCCTCCGGTTAGCCAAACAAGAAGAGGGTCTTCTTCAGCATCATTGCTCTCAGATTTGATGAAGTAGTAAAACATTTGATATTTCTCTGCCTCTCCAACACCAATGTACCTAAAATGATTAAACTCCAAAAGCTCAGAGAGACATATTCACTATAAAGATTTTATCAAGAAGATGAACAAACCCGGTTTCGAGCTCGAAAGGAAGAGGACCATCAAAACCAGGAAGAAATTTTATAGTAGTTCTTGAATCAACAAACTTAACCAAAACAAGTAGAAGATACAACTTGAGTATCCATGAAAAGTAACACTCTTTCTCCATTCTTTTTTTTAATAAAATTTATATTATAATTCTTGATGTTGCATTTACTACAAAACTATATCTCCTATGTTAGAATGAGAATGTGGAAAGCCTTCCAAATTTTGACAGAGACAAGTCCTTACATACTCTTTCATCAAAAGAAAAGAGCCATTGAGTTAATAATACAAGTGGATGACATGCAAAAATAGCAAGGCAGACTTGTGATGATATATATGTGAATCCACATGAGAACTCTCACATGAGTGTAATTGAGGACTAATGATTGTTTTAGACAAAAGAAAGTTTAAAAATAAATAATCTACAATAACGTTACACACAACTATTATTGTATCAATCGTGTGCTAGCTCTTGATTTTTCAAAAGGCCACTATTTGATTTATTCTTTTTTGAATTTGGATATAATCATCTAAAAAATTAATGAGATTATCCTTTTTTTTTTTTGATAAAGAGATTATCCAATTATTTTGTCTGCAAGCAACTTTAAAAAATATTAAAGGATTTGGTTCACGGGAAAAAAACATATTAATCATTTACATGTCACATTTTTATATTTTTGAATAACTAACCAAAAGCGTAATAATAAGTTGTGGAGGGACACTAACACTGCAGTAATAAGGGAATGATTTAGAATTTTT
Organism: Anastatica hierochuntica; assembly: GCA_900406275.1. NCBI lineage: Eukaryota > Viridiplantae > Streptophyta > Magnoliopsida > Brassicales > Brassicaceae > Anastatica > Anastatica hierochuntica. The sequence goes on from OVAN01000386.1 coordinate 27,190, forward strand.
GTAGTTAAAACGTATTTTTTAACGGAGTTAATTTTAAAAACCTTAAAAAATATTTAATCGTATGTTACACATATTAAACATAATGAATGATCCATTTTTAACGTTTTTCTATGCATATAATAAATTGTAACGAGTAACTTTTTTGAAATAATCACGTAATCACATCTTATAATTTTAAAACCAAAAAGAATAAACATAATAAGCCGTAGATGATAACTTATCTTATTAAAGCAGAAGTACCTTTTAAAAATAATCTTACTGTGACGTGCTATATTACAAAAAATGTCATTGCAATTAAATTATGATATTTAATTTTTTAAAATATTATATTATTGTTATCTCAAAATATACATATCGTTAGATTTGGTTAAAAAGATAAGATATTTAATTAAAAACAAAAATCATCATTTTTCACCAAACATTTAAAATATATTTTATTTTGCAAATTTAAAATAAAATCATAAAAGTATTATGTTACAATATTAATATTTTCTAAATAAAATTTGTTAAAAAACTCATAAAGTGAAAATTTTAAAAGAACCTATAAAATTTATAAAAATAATTTATAAAATATAAAAATTTGAGTTTAGTCATATGTTGTTTTCAAAAAAATAAATTACTCAACGAGTTTTGTTTCAGGATATTTCGGGTATCAGGTATTATATGAACCGAATACCCAAAAAAAACCCGAAAAACCAAAAAATCCTAAATTGAAAATCACGAATCCGAGACTCAAAAAATCTAATAAATTGAATATATAAAAATTAAAAAAAACATTTGTGCGATGAATAACATGAATTATGTTGTAGTAACTGGTTGTGTTGCCTGATGAATTAAGTAATGTATTCGCTATAGAAGCGATCTTTATAGTTCTTGACTTTCTTCTTGATTACTTTTTTCAACCAATTTATCCATTAAAATTAAAAAAATTATTACGTGTTATTGTGGTTTCTGATGTGAGTTCTGATGACATTAACGATCCTCGCTTTACTTTTAGACTATATAAACTTTTAACACTTTCAGGTAAAAATTTGATGATGAACGAGAACACTGGAATCCATATATGTATGTTTGGTTTGCTATGCGATGGATTCTAGAGAATTCAGATGAGGAAAATATTCAAACTATCGAGCTACAATTTATGCTTCAAAAGAGCTGTGAACGTTGATTGCACGCTTTGGCTATTTTGTTGTTGATTGTGCTCTTTAGCTCACGAAGTTTGGACTGCAAACTCTTATGAGATAATGGAAGACAAATTTTGCCATAGAGCGCGAGAGAAGAGTTTGGTATCTCCATTGGATTTTTTTTATTCATATACTTTTGCATTTTTGTATCGATAAACCGAACCGAGTTGAATCGAATCTAAGCAAAAAAAAACTTAACTGGATGCTAGTTCATAGAAATTTTATTTCCGAACACATCATATATAAGATTTTGGAATATTTTGTAGAAATTAGAATTTGTTCATATGTTTATCTCTTGAAGAACTATTTTCAGTTAGGAAGTAAATCAAACTCTCTTTTTTCTGTTGGTATGGTTCAGATTTTCTGTTTGGTTTATTCGTGGGTTCGGTGTATATTATTCTCTCCAAGTAACCCTTGTGAAAAAGAAGACGTTGAGAACAATGAGAAGCTATTTGAGTGTTCAGAAAACTACGAGATCATACAAAAACTTAAATATTGGAACCGATAACAAAACTTTGCATAAAAATATAGTTAGTAGATAAAATTGAATGTGAACAATAGAACGCAACGTATTGAAAATCTCTTGTTCGTTAAGTATGTTTGATGTTTTCTTCTCCCTCTTCATCTTTGTCTCACACACACTTTTTCTCACTTCTCATAAACAAACAAAATGGTGTCATTTGAGTCCATCTTCAAAGTGTTTGTGTCTTCCATAATGAAAAAATGAAAAGTTCAACAATTTTTGATTAGAAGACGTTAGGTGTGGTTGAAACCAATGGAGTGGTCAACCACATCCAACGTAAAGAAAAAATGATTGTGAAATCAAAAATGATCATACAAGAGAAAGAAAAAGAGGTGTTAAGTCATGTCTTCAAAGTGGAAACCACAAAGTTCCACTATATTGAAAGTGAGAACTTTTAGGTTTTCTTTTATTGTTGTTTTTAAGTTTTCTTTTGTTGTTGTTTTGAGGATTTTTTTTCTTGCTTTGTATCTGTCTAATCTAAATCGTCGAGATTATGACTTGTTTTTAATGATGGTCTATCTTCTTATTAATTAATTAAAATCCGAAAAGGATTTGGAAAATTTACAATATTAAACTTTGTGAAATTTTCGTTCAAAACAAGAAATAATGTTTTGTATTTGCAACAAATAAATGTCAAGATTTAACGCAATAACAAAGAGTCATTTGACGTTATTTCAAGAGCTATTCTCTCGAAGTAATACTTGTGAAAAAAGGAAGGCGTTGAGAACACTGAGAAGTTGGTTGAACGTTCAAAGAAGTTGAGAAAACCAGGAGATCGTACAAAAATTTAAATATTGGAACTGATAAGAAAAAATTGCATACAAGTAGAGTTTATAGATGAAATTGAATGTGAACAATTAAATGCAACATATTGAAAATCTCTTGTTTGTTAAATATGTTCGATATTTTCTTCTTCCTCTTCATCTTTGTCTCACACACACTTTTAGCTCACAAAACGGTGTCATTTGAGTTCATCTTCAAAGTGTTGATATTTTGCGTGATGAAAGAAAATGAAAAGTTTAATAGCTTTCGATTGGAAAACGTTGGGTGTGGTTGGGACCAGTGGAATGGCCAACCACATCCAACGTAAAGAAAGAACGATTGTGAAACCAAATGTGATCATACAAGAGAAAGAAATTGAAGCGTTGAGTTACTTCTTTAAAGTGGTAACCACAAAGTTCCACTATGTTGAAAGTAAGAAGGGTAGAGTCAAACACTTTTTCAAAAGAGTATAAAGAGATAAAGAAGAAGCTTTGGAAACAAATTGAAAAAAAAAGACAAGGGAAAAGTTGTTATGATGAGGGAAAACGCAAAAAAAAAGAAAAAGAAATTGCCTTTTGAAAAAGATCAAAAATGAGAAACTTCAGATACAGTTGATAAAACATTGAAAAAGAAGAAGAAACTGGAGAGGCTGAACAGGAAGAAGAAGCTATAGAAGATGCCAATATCAGAGGAGTTAACCGAAGAAGAGGAGTGAAAGAAGTAATAAAGCTTTGATTAGAGTGAAGGAATGTGTGTTTCTTCAATGAACGACTGTCTTTAATTTCTTTAATGAATTAATGATGATGTTTTTAGGTTTTCTTTTTGATGTTGATTTTAGGATTTTTTTTTTTGCTTTGTATCTAATCTAAATCGTCGAGACTAGACTTTCTTTTAATGATGATCTATTTTTTTTATTAATTAATTAAAATCCGAAAAGGATTTGGAAAATTTACAATATTAAACTTTGTGAAATCTTCATTCGAAACAGTAAATAATGTTCTGTATTTACAATAAATAATATCGAGATTTAACGCAATAAAAAAAAGTAACTAGACGTCATTGTCAAGAGTTATTCTCTCCAAGTAACCTTTGTGAAAAAAGAAGACGTTGAGAACACTGAGTAGTTATATGAACGTTCAAAGAAATTGAGGAAACTATGAGATCGTATAAAAACTTAAGTATTGGAACTAATAACAAAAAGTTGCATACAGAGTTTATAGATGAAATCAACAATTGAATAGAAAGTTTTGAAAATCTCTTGTTCATTAAATATGCTTGATGGTTTCTTCTTCCTCTTCATCTTTGTCTCACACACAAATTTTTTCTCACAAAATTTTTTCATCTTTAAAGTGTTTGCGTCTTGCGTGATGAAAAAAATGAAAGGTTCAATAGCTTTTGATTGGAAGACATTAGGCGTGGTTGGTGGAAAAAGTGGCCAACTACATCCAACGTTAAGAAAGAATGATGGTGAAACCAAAATTGATCATACAAGAGAATGAAATGGAGGTGTTGAATCACGTCTTCAAAGTGTAAACCACAAAGTTTCACTATTTTGGAAGTGAGAATGGTAGAGTCAAACACTTATTCAAAGAGTTTGAAGAGCTAATAAAGGAGTTATGGAAACAAATGAAGGAAGAAGACAAGGGCAAAACTGCTACGATGAGGGAGAAAACAGAAAAAGAAATGGCAAAGAATATTTTGGAAAAGCTCAACAAAGGAGAAGCTTCATAGGTAACTGATGAAACATTGAAAAATGGCCCGGAAAAATATAAAGTAAGAAAAGTAAAAACTTGAGAGGTTGAACAGGAAGAAGAAGCGTAGACGATGTCGGAGGCAGATGAGACAACCGAAGAGGACGAGTGAAAGAAGCAATAAGGCTTTAATTAGAGTTAAGAAGTGTATGTATTTCTTCAATGAACGATTGTCTTTATTTTCTTTAATAAATTAATGATGATGTTTTTAGGTTTTCTTTTTATGTTGTATGTAGGATTTCTTTCTTACTTTGTATCCGTCTATTCTTAAATCGTCGAGACTAAGATTTTATTTTAATGATGATTTCTCTTTTATAAATTAATTAAAATCCGAAAAGGATTTGGAAAATTTACATTATTTAAGTTTGTGAAATTTCCATTCGAAACAATAATAATGTTATGTATGTGCAACAAATAATGTCATGATTTAATGCAATAACAAAGAGTAATTAAAACTCATTGTCAAGAGTTATTCTCTTCAAATAACCCTTATGAAAAAAAGAAGATGTTGAGAACACTGAGAAACTGTTTGAACGTTCAAAGAAGTTAAAAATTTTAGGAGATCGTATAAAAACTTAAATATTGGAATTGATAACAAAAAATTGCAGACAAGTAAAATTTATAAATAAAACTGAATGTGAACAATTGAATGCAACATATTGAAAATCTCTTGTTCGTTAAATATGCTTGATGTTTTCTTATTTCTATTCATCTTTATCTCACACACGGTGTCATTTGTATTCATCTTCAAAGTGTTTGGGTTTTGCGTGATGAAAGAAATAAAAGGTTCAACAGCTTTTGATTTGAAGATGTTGGGTGTGGTTGGGGCCAATGGGATGACCAACCACATCCAATGTAAAGAAAAAACGGTGGTAAAATTAAAAGTGATCATACAAGAGAAAGAAATGGAGGTGTTAGGTCATGACTTCAAAGTAGAAGCCACAATGTTCCACTATTTCATGCTAAAACAAGTTTTGAATTTGTAACTCTTGAAGTAGTTTTATTGAAAACAAATTTGCTCATCATCTTGGTTAGTAAGGTAGAAGTCATGTCTTGTGATAATTGATAGATTATAAGATTTCTCTTGACTCTTTTATTAACATATCTAAACTTGTGTATATACACTAGTTTCACAATATCCGCTACAGAAGTAAATCTTTATAGTTCTTGACTTTTTCTTGTTTCATTTTCTACCAATTCATCCTGCCTTGATGTACATTTTGCAATTGATCTCCTGATATGCGTATTCTTTTTGAAATATATTAATATGAATTTGAATTTGAAAATTTTCCCAACTATGGCGTCGTGTGTATACCTTCTTGAAGTTTTGGATGAGTTCAAGCATTTTATGTGAAGAGGATCCACATTAACATACTTTCCTTCACAACTTCTCTTCAACGACTAGAAAGTAAGAGTTTTCATTTTATTGTGTTAAAAAAGAGACAAATGAGTCATATAGATTAATGTAAGAGAAATTGCATTGTATAACAAAAAAGCAAATATTTGTTAAACTAACCAAAACAAAAAAACAAAGTGTATTTTTTATATAATCCCAATTTTACCCTTATTTTCACATATCCAGTTTCTTTTTTCTTTTAATTTTTTTTTTGTCAACTTAGCTTAGTGGTAAATAGTTCCTCTCACTAGAGGCAGGTGCAAGGTTCGAATCCTGGTTTCGTGAGATGGATGCATAGGTGGTGCAACCACTGGCCCACTTGCTCCTCTCAATTCTTTCTTTCTATACACTTTTCCACCCTTCATCCACACCATTTTTAGTTGAGCTTTTTTATATGAATGTTTGATAAAACTTTTTATAATACAAAAAATGTTGATTCTTTTTCATATTCACTAGAACTTGAATTTTTAAAAACAAAGATATATTTCATAATGCTATTTAAATAACATTGCAAGTTACGTAATTTTAAAATAGTTCATCTACACAAAATAGTCAGACTATTTATTGTAATTCATAACACATTATTTACTTATTTTTTCAACACTGTTTTGTGAAATACCCCTCTCCAATTGTTTTAATACCCTTTATACTACATACTTATATAGTTCTCAATTAATTAATTTATCATTGCATGAATTATTCAACACACCTTGATGTTTTCTTATGAATTGACAATAGGTATGCTATATGGAATATTCTATGTTTTTGTTTTGCTAACAACCTAATTATAAACTTATTTTCCACATAATCTTTTAATGATGTTTTGTTATTTGAGTTTTTTAAATACACGCGGAAATAATCATTCTATCTCTAGTAGTATTTCTATCTTTTGTACATTATAATTCTTAAAGACTATTTACAAAATATATATCTGTTTGGAAAATTCAAAACACACCAAATAGGAAAGAATATATTCTTTTTTTCTATGAAAAAAATATTTTCTACATTTTATTCAACCTATATATCAATCAAAGTAAATAAGGGTGAATTCAAATTAGATAAAAATAATTAAATAATATAGTAAAAAATAAAAAAAATATAAAAAGAGGACAAAACTCTAAACCCATAGCTAATTTTGATTTAAATTTAATTCAACAAAATATACATGATTCTTTTTGCTAATATTGTTTTTTTATGAATATTGACCAAATTCACCCTTCATGTAATTGGTGTATCCTCGTAGAGTACATCGGAATGAGTGTCATTCCATGAGCAAATGGAACATGAGTGTTGTTATCAAGATCAAATTTGTTACCTGCTTTCCGAGCACGTATCTCTTGTTGTTAGAAAACATTGAGAGATGAGAAAAACAATTCTTTAAAAAATTTGAAGAAAACACCGATGAATCTGAAGATTTATTTGAGTTTTGCAGCCTATACAATTTCCTGTAATATATCGATAAAGTAGCCGAATAAGAAACCAAAGGCAAAGAAAGGCACTTAAATAAGAAAAGAAGAGATAAACAAAAACAAAACCTTTTGTAATATACCTAAAATGATTAAACTCCAAAAACTCAGACATAAGGTAATTATAAGATCTAACCAAAGATAACTCACTATTTCATTTTTCCAAACCAAAATATGATTTTAATTTTTTACTCTTTTTTGTCTTTTTTTTTTTAAATAAAGCGGTTTAAAAATTTTGAATTTTGGTTTTTAGAAAATGCCAAAGTGAAGAAAATGTATTTAAAAATCTGAAAAAGTTTAAGAAAGAGAGTATGGCATATCGGCAATTTATTCAAAAAAAAAATTATGGCAATTTGGAAACTACGGACGTTCGGTTAGCCGTTCGGTTTCGGTTCGGTTCCTTCGGTTCTCGGTTCTTTCGGTTTTCCAAAAATTGTAACCATTCGGTTCCTAAAGTATTTCGGTTCGGTTCCGGTTTGGTTCCGTTTGAATTAAGTAACCATTTGGATATTAGTGTTCGGATATTTTCAGGTATTTTTGGATATATTTTCGGGTATTTCGGATATTTTTGTGTAATTTTAGATATTTTCGATTATTTCGGTTATCCGTTCGGTTCGGTTCTATTTTGGTTCCGATTTTTTCGGTTCTCAAAAATTGGAACCATTCAGTTACTTTTCAACTATGGTTCGATTCCGGTTCGGTTATTTTTCGGTTCTTTCGATTCGGTTCTCCGATTCCAGTTATTTTGCCGAGGCCTAATGAAAACCTTAAATGAAATTTTAGTAATGGCATATTTGTTTGTTTTTTTTAAATGGCAGATTTGTAAAGACCCAAAGAAAATATTAATGGGTGACAGATAGAGAACTTGGTGGGCAAGGTGAAGTTTTGTGTATTAATGGAGAGGTTTCCTTTATTCTTTCTTTGATTTTGGGTAAGAACATCAATGTCTGTTCTTCTTCTCAGCCGTCTGTCGAAACATACGTCGGTGAAAAGATCATGTCTTCTTCACCATCTTCTCTCAAGTAGCTTCTCAACATCGTTGCTTCAAACCCCTCCTTGTTCCATCATCAGAATCCAAAACCCTTGCTTCGGCACTTCCCATGTCATGTTTTCTCAGAGAGACAACATGTTTCGCATACCTTCTCTTGGTGGCCACCTCATTGGATCATGGGGTCTCAATCCCGATCCCAATCCCACCTTTCAGAAGCTGCGATTTCAATACCTTCCCAAGTTGACAAAGACTAAAACCGAGCTTCTTGATTCTTGTTGTGTAACCCAATACTTGGTGGAGTCAAGAACCACGGGTGAGACTTTCTTGGTTAAGTGGTACAAGAAGACCTCAAATATCAGCAAAGGTATGGCCAAAATGAAGACCAAGGCTTTAATGGTCTTCGAAATAGACGATGAAGGAAATGCTCTCTACACTGACGACATTGGAGATCTCTGCATTTTCATCTCCAAAGCCGAACCTTTCTGTGTCCCTGCTAGCTCCTTTCCAGGCCTGTTCTCTAATCACGTCAAGATCTTGGATATCGACGAAACCGCACTTGTCAATCTTGCTACTTCCTCCATCACCAGCGAAATTGTTATTTGGCCCACTCCTTACCACATTCCTCCTCAAAACAAAAGATAGACTAGCTCTCTCTAGCAAGTGCTCACTTCCACCAAAATGTCCTAATAGTAGTGCAACTAGATTCCTCTGTTGTTGGTGTAATATCTTAACTTTTGTACCAGGTTTTTACATTAGCTACTTACCTCTATGCTCTATGGAACTCCCATGGCCTATCATAAAATTTCACTAGGCTCAACTCCAAGAAGCATTCTCTGATGTATTTGTTGTTGGAGGTTATTAATGGTAGTACCATCTACACCTCTTTGTTAATGCATTTTGCAATTCATGTGTGTATTCCTTTCTACTCTAGTTTCACAATATCCGCCATAGAAGTAAATCTTTATGGTTCTTTATATTTGTAGCAATTTAATAAAATCCATTTTAATTGTTATATGTTCGAAGTTGCATATAGTTCTATTGATATCGCGAGGATAAAATAAACGCCATAAAGAAATATTAATTTGTTTACACATGATTTCACCAAAATAAAACAAAGAGTGCGTTGCGCAGATCCAAAATCTAGTTTATTAAAACAGACCATAAGAGACGAGTGTTAGGGCATCTCCATCCATGAACCTCTCAAAAAATCCTTAACTATTCATGGGTCCCACTATTTTATTATTAAAAAAAAAAACAAAATTTTCGGCCAATCACGGACCGCCACGTGTCCGTGAATAGTTAAGGATCAATCCTTAAGTAAGGCATTTAAAGATTTCTCTCTCCAAAAATCCTTAACTATTCACGGATGGGACCCGTGAATAGTTAATAATTTTTGGGTTAAGGAACCAAGGATGGGGATGCTCTTAGTTCTCGACAATTTGCAAAATGATCCTCTTCCTTCTCTAATTAATTTGTCGCTAGCCCCAACCCCAAATCACTAATCAAAATTATCATTGCCCCATCTGGTATGATTATATATTGGGCCCATAATAGTCCAAGCCCATTTGGAGCATGGTAGACAAAAGTCTTTATAAAATAAGGTTAAAATACTATAAGTGTGCGAATTTGGATGCATTTTTTTACTAATATAGTTTTAATCGGGAATATGATGACGATGGCTTAGCCTTATCACAAAGAATAACACCCACTCAAGTATAATTCTATTATATATACGATTACTAGTCATGATTTGAACGTGGCATATATGGCAGGGCATTTCGGATCTTCGGGTTGGATCTATTCGGGTTCGGATCGAGTTTAATAACATAAAAAAATCCGGATATATCCAAAAGTATTTTTAGTTCGGTTTGGGTTCAGGTATTTTCGATTTTTTTAAAGGATTTTTTCAGATTTTTTTTCCAAATTTTTTCAGGTTTTTGGGATTCAGTTTCGAATTCGAGACCAAAGTTTTCAGATTTTTTTGGATATTTCGGTTTTGGGTTCTAGTTTGGGTCCAAGTTAGAAGTTTAGAATTTATGGCTTAATGATTTTGGATTTTTCGGGTTTTTTCAGATATCCGTAATATTTCGTGTTCGGTTCGGGTAATAATCGGTATCCAAAATACCGTCGAATGATAACTATCGTCGAATGAGATCCGTTTGGATATTTTTCACAGTTCGGTTCGAATTTTTCGGGTCGGATTCAGTTTTTTTTACCAAGCCTAGTGGCAGATAAACAGAGTGAGATGGTTGAAAGAGATGAAACGAGTTTTGGCAGGAAAATAAGAAGGACGGTGACTCAAACCCAATCATCATCCACATCCTTCTTCTTTCGTACAGAGACGAGTTTCTTATAAAAAAAAGACAAAACTTTCAATTAAAGTTGCAGCAGAGGAGACGTATACACAATCCATCATCACTTTTGAGTCATCTCTACGCAAAAGAAGGAAGAGAGGGTCATTATGGATTTCTGGCCGGAGTTTATGGCCACAAGCTGGGGTCGTGAATTCGTCGCCGGTGGCTTCGGAGGCATTGCCGGTATTATCTCTGGCTATCCCTTAGACACCCTCAGGATCCGTCAACAACAAAGCTCCAAATCCGGATCCGCCTTCACCATTCTCCGCCGCATGCTCGCCGTTGAAGGCCCTACCTCTCTTTACAGAGGCATGGCTGCACCCTTAGCCTCCGTCACTTTCCAGGTCAGATCCTCTCAGAATATTCCATATTCTCCGGTAAATTCAAAATTCAATCTTTCGTTTTTTTGCAGAATGCTATGGTATTCCAAATATACGCTATACTCTCTCGCTCCTTTGATTCCTCTCTTCCTCTTGAAGATCCTCCTTCTTATAGAGGAGTTGCTCTTGGTGGGCTCGGCACTGGTGCTCTCCAGAGCCTCATGCTCACACCCGTTGAGCTTATCAAGATTCGCTTGCAGCTCCAACAGAGTCACAACAATGGTGGTCCCATTACTTTGGCTAAAACCATCCTCAGGACACAAGGTGTCAAAGGGATATACAAAGGCCTCACAATAACCGTGCTTCGTGATGCTCCGGCTCACGCTTTCTACTTCTGGACATACGAGTACGTAAGAGAATTCCTCCATCCCGGCTGCAGAAAAACCGGTGAAGAATCCCTCACGACCATGCTTGTCTCAGGTGGCCTCGCTGGTGTTTCCAGCTGGGTTGCTTGTTATCCTCTTGATGTTGTCAAGACCAGGCTGCAACAAGCTCATGGTGGGGATTCTTACAACGGGATTGCAGATTGTTTTCGTAAGAGTGTCACACAGGAAGGCTATGGGGTTCTCTGGCGCGGCCTTGGCACTGCGGTTGCCAGGGCCTTTGTCGTCAACGGTGCCATTTTTGCTGCTTATGAAGTTGCCTTGAGGTGTCTATTCACTCAGTTGCCATCCCCTGATGTTGTTGTCACGGGAGGAGAGCGAGTAAAGCCTAAGAAGACTCATAAAGAGTTGCAGCCTGAGGCAACTGATTCTTGTTAACTCCACAGCTCGGAGACGTAGAACAAAACTTCGTTTATTTGCATCAACCTTTCGAGGGGCTCATTCACGACTTACACGAACTATGACTCAACAAAGAATAAAAGAGCTTTAGTTTCGGCTCATCGGGATGGCGATAAAGAAATGAACTCTCTCATGAATGAAACTGAAGACTAATGATTGTTTTAGACAAAAGAAAGTTCAGTCTACAATAATGCTCTTGATTTTTCCAAAGAGATCACAAGCTTTTTATAGAGGTTGGTCACTAATCCATCTCTTGAACATCACAAAACATTCCTCTGGTTTATACACCATCGTATGCCCGCCGCCCTATAGAACCAAACACAGTAAGAAACTAATCAAAAGTACAAAACTCATTTCAGTTTATGTAATGAAGAAATGTAAGACTTGCTTTCACAGTAGCAAATGTCATCTTATTAGCATAAGTTCTTGTGTATCTGCAAAAGAAAACAAGATTCTTTGATCTTTAAAACTTGTGTCTATTTGATGAGAATCCAACAAAGAAAGGTTAAAGATAAATACCCGGCGACTTGGTTGTGAATCATCCATGGCCTCCAATCATCAATAATGGAATAGTTGAGAGATTTTATCCACTCTTGAGTTGCGATGAAAGGGACAGACATGTCGTGATCACCGTTGAATATGAGAGATCGATATCCTTGGATGCTGTTAGTCTTATGGTACGGTACGCTGTTTTCAATGTCATACTTGTAAGGTATGTCCCGGTAACATCGTATCCATTCTCCTATACTTCCCTTCAATCATGGTTTTAGTAGCCATTAGCCTATCTACCAAATGATCTAACTTTAAACTTGTCATATACCTTCTCCACTCGAAGGGCTCTGCGCACACTCGATTCATCGGCCCAACGGTTAGATACTAGAGTCATGAGATGCTCAGAAAGACTGGTTATATAGGGATCAGATTCGTCTACGTACTTTGGTCCTAGGATATAGTGTATGTCTATTCCAGAAATGCACTGTAAATAAGCAAGCACATAGTCTTGAATCATATTTGTTACATTATCAAACTCTGAATTATATTAGTTACCTTATTAAAATCTTCAATGAGTTTCAAGCATTTTGTGCTACGATGATCGACATTAAAGTAGTTTCCTCTGCAGCTTCTCCTTAGAGACTATATAGAAGAATTATGAATTAGTTTGTTAACTGCTTTGCTTCATTGTGGTGATAAGAAAGAACATCATAGCAATTGTATGGTACTTCGTAGAGTTCATCAGAGATCAAACCCATTCCATGAGCAAATGGTATGCACGAGTTAGAGTTGTTATCGATATCTGTTAGCGGATTTCCCAAAATGTAACCCTGTTGTTTAGTCATCCATGGTCTTTTAGTTCTCATTGCTCTAAAAAAGTATATGTTAGAAACAAAACAAGCGCAAAACCGACAAACCTGAAGATTTACTTGAGGTTTAAAGCCTAAACTGTTTCCTGCGATATCGAATCAAGCAAAGGAGACTAAAAGTTAAGGACTTTTTGTATCAAGACCGAAATGAAAAACAGAGGAAAAAAAAACAAGAACTTACCTTTTGAGATTTCTTGAACTATAGCTGGAATAACCTTACCCGAATAAGAACTTCCCGCGACATAGAAAGGATTAGAGATAAACTCAGGATGCTTAGCTAGCCACTACACAAAAAAACACACTCTCTAAAATGTGTTATGCATCAAAAGAGAGATGCTTTTTAAAATGTTATGCATCAAAAGAGATATGCTTGGAGTTTATCTTTTACCTTGCGAACAAACTCATCGACCCGCTTAGCTGATCTAGTATCACTTGATATTACATCAACAAGCGGAGTTCTTGAATAGGAGAAGCCAGTCCCAACAGGTTGGTCCAAATAGATTACATTCGCCACCTGAAAATGAAGCAACAATGATCCTTTAAAAGAACCTTGAAGATGAGGAAGAAGACTTCATATTGTTTATGTTTACCTTAGTCCATGAATATGAAGTAGAGACCAAAGAAGGAAAGTCTCCATTATAACTCTCAATCTTGATAGTTACAGGCCCTGCTATCAAAAAACTTCAATGGAGAAAATGAAAAACAGAGAGAGAGAGAGATGAAGATTTTAAGAGATTTACCATTCTCAAAAAGAAGAGCAGAGAGAGAAGAGCAACCAGGTCCTCCTGTTAACCAAACAAGAAGAGGGTCTTCTTCTGGTTTGTTTTCAGATTTGATGAAGTAGTAAAACATTTGTTCTTCATCTCTCTCACCAACACCAATGTACCTGAAGTAATGATTTTAAACTTCAGAAACTAAGAACATGAGTTTTCTTCATTATATGGGTATGGAGAAGAAGAGGAACAAACCCAGTTTCGAGCTCGAAAGGAAGAGGACCTTTAAAACCAGGGAGATATCTAATGATAGAGCTAGAAGAATCAGTGGTATGAATCAAAAACACAAGCAGAAGTAATAATTTGATGATGATCTCCATTGTGTTTCTTTTGAGTTTGTGATGATGAATGAGTTCTTGATAGTGTTAATGGGTTTGTTTTTATAGAAATGGAATAAATATTTGTGACACCATTCAATCCACATTCACTCTTCCCAAAGAAAAAGATAGTAATTTAGCTGGGCAAATAAACCGAAATCCGAAAATCGAACCGGATCCGAATTAAAAGTGCGTGCTGTTTTTGTTTTAAAATATTTTGGGTATTCAAACCGAGTATACCAAGTACCGAATAAATATTCAAAATACCCGGAATCAACTTTTTATTACGATATTAGAGAAAAAATAATTGCTAAACTTATTATTTTTATTTAATTTTTTAGGTTATTGGTTTATCTTTGAGAAATCTACGTTTTTCTTATGATTCAAAATTTTTTCGGGTTTCCTTCAAGTTTCGGTTTCCAATCTCTAGAAAATATCAAAAATCATCCAAACTCGAAAAAATTCGAACCGAATTGACTGAAAAGTGACCATTTTCTAAACGGATTCTAAACATTCTTATCTGAATAACCCGAACAGAATTGATTCGAACCGACCTGAAAACTCGAAGTTCCACTCAAAATTGTATAGTTTTTACCTTTCAAACCGGTTCAATAACCAAAAATGGATGGTTTTCAATTTTAAGAATATAGTACTTGTTTGGGTAATAATAAAGAGTAACGGGGTTTAATTTGCAATTTCTCGTTAAATTTATTGATGTTCTTTTGGGGATGGTGGGTTTGTAGACAAAAACGACGTCTCGGAGATTGAAAATTACAGATCGTGTCTCTCTGCTTCTTCTTCATCTTCCTTCTTTCAATCCGATTTCGGACAACCTTTTACTCAGACAGAAAATTTTCACTTTTTTCTTTCTTTCTTTAAGGTCAGCTTCTTCCTCAACACGAAGCTCTTTTTACCTTTTTTTTCTTTCTTGTTTGAAGTTTCCTCTTTGTTTTGCTTTTTTAGTCATTAGAAAAGCTTACTTTTTTCTTCTTCTTTCACTTTGTGTTGACTTTCAGAAGCTTTAAAAAGTTTCAAGCTTTTGATTCAGATAAAGTTTTTTTCAGCAAATCCAAACCCATTGAATTCTTGGTTAATGTCTTCTTTGAATCTCATGTGTCTGTTGAATTCTGGTTTGGAGAATTAGATGTGTTGTTCATGTGATGAGTAAATTTAGTTTTGAGCTTGATGCTCTATACTAAAATCATTTGTTCTTGGTTCTGACTCCATCACTTGACCAAGAAACTCAAGTAGTTAAGTTACATATGTTTCATTAATGTTAACTTTGATCTCTTCTGAATAGTTTGATCTCTCTGTCTCTTCTGTCTCTGCTTTGTGTTAATTTGATTTTGTTTGCATCTTTGGTTCGTTTCATCTTTGTGCAGTCTTTTCTTTGTCTAGTGTAAAAGCTCTGCACTAGAGTTAAATCACACATAGTGCCATTACAAAAGGGAGTACACAAGTGGATAAGTCTCTGCATCAAGTATTAGTAGAAGAGAAAAGTAATATGGCTGATACGAGTTCGAGGACCGATGTTTCAACTGATGGCGACACAGATCCTAGAGATCTGGGGGTTAGCTCGTAATCTGGCTCTAATGTCTAATCATTTTATTATGTTATTTTCTCTACAATGTGACTCGCGGGGAGGCCTTTGAACCGGGCAAAATCAACAGGACTGATTCTTGATGTTAATTACTTGCAGTCCGAGAGAGGGCAAGGGATGCTTGCTGCTGCATCTGATTCTAGTGAACGGTCAAAAGATAAATTGGATCAAAAGGTGATGAATTTATCTTTGTGGATCATCAACAAGTCGATTATATATTGCGCGTATGCATAATCTGTTTTGTTTTCTTTCCCTTAGACCCTTCGTAGGCTTGCTCAAAATCGAGAGGCAGCTCGAAAAAGTAGATTGAGGAAGAAGGTATTATCTTGCTTTTGTTCTTGTTTTATTTTTTTGTATTCCTCCTTTTGCTTCCTTTCGACATTTCTAGATGAATATTATTTGCTATTACCTTAAGCATGTTATTGTTTCCTCCGTAGGCGTATGTTCAACAGCTCGAGAACAGCCGATTGAAACTGACTCAACTTGAACAGGAGCTGCAAAGAGCAAGACAACAGGTTTGACTTTGCTTTCTTATTTGGCTTTTATTCTTATAAGTAAGTCTTCATGGGGAAGATAGAAGAGACTTCACTTCAGCCAAGGCCTAATAATGCCTTTCCAACATATAACTAACAGTCAGTTATCGAGTTAGTTGAGTCTTGCATTAGCTGAAGTAGAAGCGGTAACAGAATTATGTGTAATCGAGAGTTTCGTATAGTAATTCTCTTGAATGAATCACAACATATTTATGGTTTGTTCGTCATATACTGAAAGAAAAGTGAGAATTCTGTTCCGATTCTTTTCAGATTCTTTGTCATGACTGTGTCTTTGTAACTTTTGCATACATAAGTGATATGTTTATGTTCTTCCTTTCAATTATAGGGCGTTTTCATTTCAAGCTCAGGAGACCAAGCCCATTCTACTGGTGGAAATGGTGGGTTTGTTTCTTCTCCATTAGCTTTCACATTGATCTTTTTGGCTTGTATGTATAGGTAAGCTATTGCATGTAAGCCCTCTCATGGCAGTATGCTTAAGGCTTATTCGAGTTAATGGTTACAAGAGTCTAAGAAGATAACTAAAATTATGGTGATATCGATACGATTTTTCATATAGTTAGTGTTGGTGTATGCTTACGTCTGCAAGGAGTAAGTATCATGGGTTAGTTCTTGATCTTGTACAATTGTTTTCTTTTTGCAGGGGCTTTGGCATTTGAGGCCGAATATTCACGATGGCTTGAAGAAAAGAACAAGCAAATGAACGAGCTGAGATCCGCCCTGAATGCTCACGCAGGTGATGCTGAGCTCCAGATAATTGTAGATGGAGTGATGGCTCACTATGAGGAGCTTTTCAGGATTAAGAGCAATGCAGCTAAAAATGATGTCTTCCACTTACTATCCGGAATGTGGAAAACACCAGCTGAGAGATGTTTCTTGTGGCTTGGCGGGTTTCGTTCATCCGAACTTCTCAAGGTGAGCTCTTTACAAGTTCATAGAGAAAATCTTACGAAAGACCGACTCTAATTGGTCAAAAGCTTGTACAACAGCTTATTGCAAATCAGCTGGAGCCAATGACAGAACGGCAGGTGATAGGCATAAACAGCTTGCAACAGACATCCCAGCAGGCCGAAGATGCGTTGTCTCAAGGGATGGAGAGTTTACAACAATCTTTAGCTGATACTTTATCTAGTGGAACTCTTGGTTCCAGTTCATCCGATAATGTTGCGAGCTACATGGGTCAGATGGCCATGGCAATGGGGCAGTTAGGCAGCCTCGAGAAATTCATCCGCCAGGCTGATAACTTGAGGCTGCAAACACTGCAACAGATGCTTAGAGTATTAACAATGCGACAATCAGCTCGTGCTCTTCTTGCCATACACGACTATTCATCTCGCCTACGTGCTCTTAGTTCGTTATGGCTTGCCCGGCCAAGAGAGTAAAACAACAGAGAATAGTGCTCTGCTCAGATCTATCCATAATCTCATGACTCGAAATGGGTAGGGATACTCCTTCCACGAGATCACAAAGCAAGGCCTTCTCAGATTCTTACCGAAAGCGAATATTTTGGGAAAGAAGACTGCAGATTTTGCTAATGATTCCCGGAGGTTCTGGAGACTTGAGTGTTGTGTGTTGTTTGTAATCTTTAGCCACCAGTTTGCGTAGTTTCTAGAGAGTGAATGTTTATAGGTCTTTGAATACTGAATGCAGATAGGTCATCGGTGTAAGGTCGTAGTCACCAATGTGACAGAAGATGGGATCTTTTCAGGAACTTGGAGTGTATGATCATAACTTAAACAGACAAATTCAATTTATATTAAGAGTTATTTTGAAAACATAGCAAGATTTGCTCGGCCAACACCGTCACGAATAACTCTTAGAGAGGTTCGGCTAGTACTACTTATAACTAGCCAGAGTCTTGAGAGAAATTTACTCAAACAAAATGAAAAGGTCTAATTATTTCGGGGAAGAAGAGTTCTTCCTAAAGTGGCAAATACAATTCGGGAAAGACTTAAGCGAAACTTACGCATGATAAAACCAGTAAAGAAAACATCACCGGTTCAAAAGTAGTTGCTGGTGTAGAAATTCTTTAGAAAATCGGACTTTCCTTGATCCTTGCTTCCGGTATTCTGCACAAGCCCTTCACCCACCACGTATTGACCGATAATGTGATGACGCTGCTTTGCGTGATCAACTATGTCAGTTAGCTCTTCCATTCCCTTGAATAGAAGAAGATCAATTACCTGAGAAGCAAAACTATCATCAGGAATAGATTGCATTCCTCAAAAAAAAAGCCGATAGAGGATGAAAAACACAACCCGATATCATTGCTAACCGTATCCGAACTCAAGCAGATGCCTTCAGTTGATGGTTAAAAAATCAAACAAATCGTCAAACAAGCAAATCTTAACATAGGTTACCAAAATACCAACAATGTTCTCATATTACGAAAACGAATCGATTTTTTGCAGGTTTCGCATATCGGCTTCTGTTCACATACAGAAGGAACCACAAAGGGAACAAGAACGTTTCAATCTACAGGACACTTCACTATTCGACTAAGTTAAGAACAAAATCTCTCCAATCACATAAACAACTTCCATAAACTCCAAACAAACGATTCACGGCAAGCTTACGACACTTTCAAACACTAGATGGCCAACAAAACCAAGTCAAAAAGGTGACATAGAACGATCAAATTTAACAAGCAAAACGCTCAACGTTTCTTCAAATTTGGTAATCAATCTCTACAAAGAGAAGTACCTTAGGGTCTGTGATGTGAGCGTTATTCCGAATCTGAGCAGAGATTGCAGAACGGAGCTGAGAAGGCGCGACGACATCTTGAAGGTTGTAAATGTCCATGACGGTGGGGATGGATCTACAAGCAGCTCTGAAGAAATCGAAAACACGGCGGCGAGCTTCCGTCAGGTTCGCTGAGTTCGGCGGAACACCGATCTTCCTCAACGTGAATGGTGCTGCCATTTTTTGATCTACAACGAAGATTGTTCAATCGCTAACTCTCGAGTCTTTTCTTCCCTTGAAGAATGAGAAAGAGTCAGGCTTAACGATGTCGTTTCATATTGAGTGGTGAAATGGGCCTAATTGATAAATTGAATTTCTCAGGGAGAATTTTGTAAATAAAAACAAAGTCGTAATTTTATTTGTTTCGGTTTAGTACTCTCTTGGTCTAAGTCAAATCTGATTGGCGAAAAAAAAAAGTCAAATCTGATTAAACCAATTGGTTTAAATCAGATTTGATTAAACCGATTGGTTTTTTACGACGAAGGGCAAAAAGGTCATTTAACACATCATCCCGCCGTGGTGAGTCCTCTTCTTAAACCTCTCTTGAGAACTTCGACGCCGTAACCATTCTTTCTCTCATGGCTGCGGCAACAAAAATGGTGAAGGATGAACTTCTTAACTACAGCGATGATGACGAAGAAGAAACTTTCTCAGACGATGGAGACTGGGGAGATTGGGAAGCAAATGATAATGGCGGCGGAGGAGGAGAAGGAGAGGAGGAAGATGACGGCTCCGAATCTGATTTTCTGTGTTTGTTTTGTGATTCTCACTACGTTTCATGCGATTCACTCTTCGAACACTGTCTTATGAGTCATGGGTTTGATTTTCATGGAGTTAGAAAGGAGCTGAAGCTCGATTTCTACGGTTCCTTTAAGCTCATCAACTATATTCGATCACAGGTTTGTAAAGTTTCTTCCTTTTTTCGTTTTGCTTTCCTTTTTTGTAGATTGTTTGATAAATTTAGTTTCCTTTGATGTTTACTAGGTGGCTGAGAACAAAAGTTGGAGTTGGGGCATTGTACTCGAAGCTGATGTTAAGTTTCCTTGGGATGAAGAGAAGTATCTGAAGCCCTTTTGGCAGGAGGATTCACTTTTGTACAGCTTTGCAGATGATGAGGAAGAAGAAGAAGAGCTATTAGATAGAGAGGAATTGATGGAGGATTTGCAGAAATTTGGGGAGTTAAGCATTGATGATGAGGCTTTAGGGGAAAGCTCGGTGTTCGATAATGATAAATGCAATTTGTATGGAAATCAAGATGTTACTCTGCTCTCTAACTGTAATGGCCTGAAGCAAAGTTGTTCGGATGATTTGGCAGTCAATGGGAAAGATAAAGAGGTCGATGTCGGTGTACCAAGATCTTGTGATGGGAAGCTAGTTGGTAGAAACATCAGAAAGGTGAATGAAAACTATTTTGGATCTTATAGTTCGTTCGGCATTCACAAGGAGATGCTAAGCGATAAGGTAATTCAATAAATTTGTAAACATTAAGTAACTTGCGAAGACTGTTTATCAAGTTTGAGATGTATTCGTTTTGGTTTAACTCCTTCGCAGGTTAGAACAGAAGCATACAGGGACGCATTATTGAAGAATCCTACTCTTTTGTGTGGCTCTGTTGTAATGGATGTTGGTTGTGGAACCGGGATATTGAGGTTAGTTAGCAGCTATCTTTCTTGCTTCATACTGACCTTTTCATTCTCTTGAGGAACTCTCTGGCTCATTTTGAGTTACTGCATCTATATTTCAAGACTAAACATGTGATTTAAGTTTGAACATCATACTCCTCTTATTTGGTGGCTCTATTTACCTATTTGTTTCGCGTTCTGAAGGCTATATGCAGATTGTTTATTTGTTTATTTCGTACTTCATATTTGGAGTCTGCAATAACATAACTTCCTTTCCCTGCAGTCTCTTTGCTGCTCAGGCTGGGGCTTCAAGGGTAATTGCAGTTGAAGCTAGTGAGAAGATGGCCAAAGTTGCAACTAAGGTTACCTTTCTCTATTTTCGAAAAGGTTTCCATTATTTGTTGTTTTCCTCATATATTAATTCTTCTCATGTTCGAACAATTTTTGCTAGCAGATTGCCAAGGATAACAGACTACTTCATGATAACGAGCATAATGGGGTACTTGAAGTTGCACACTCAATGGTTGAAGAGCTAGATAAATCGATAAAGATTCAACCTCATAGCGTTGATGTGTTAGTCAGCGAATGGATGGGATACTGCCTTCTATATGAGTCAATGCTCAGCTCTGTGCTTTATGCAAGAGATCGATGGTTGAAACCCGGAGGTGCAATCCTCCCCGACACAGCCACTATGGTAAAAACTTGTTTTATCTCGTCTCCGCATGTTTTACCTTCTTCGGAAATCATATTTTAATCCCTTTTCATCCTTGGGATTAGTTTGTTGCTGGATTTGGAAAAGGCGCCACAAGTCTTCCTTTCTGGGAAGATGTCTATGGCTTTGACATGTCCTCCATTGGCAAAGAAATTCTTGAAGATACTGCTCGAATTCCTGTTGTTGACGTTATAGAGGAACGTAATTTAGTGACGCAGCCTGCCCTTCTCCAGGTTTGAAAGCTCAAACTTTATATTCGTTCCGGCATAAGAATTATCGAAAATTAATTTCCTTGAATTGCTATGATTCTTTTATTTGTAGACATTTGACCTGGCTACCATGAAACCGGATGAAGTAGATTTCACAGCAACTGCAACCCTGGAGCCTAACGAGCCAGACGCAAAAACTAGGTTATGCCACGGTGTTGTGTTGTGGTTTGACACGGGTTTCACCAATAGGTTCTGCAAGGAAAACCCAACCGTACTATCCACATCACCCTACACTCCACCAACACATTGGGCACAAACTGTCTTGACTTTTCAAGAACCAATCTCATTGGCATCGGCCACGCTTCTGTCTGGTGATGATAGAGGAGCCATTGGAACGGAAGAATGTCCAGCTTCAAGCATTCATCTGCGTGTGAGCGTTGTACGAGCTTCTGAGCATCGCAGCATCGACGTCTCATTGGAGGCTACAGGTGTGAGCTCGAAGGGTCAGAAGCGTCGTTGGCCTGTTCAGTTATTTAATCTATGAATGTGATTGTACCCAAATGTAATACTATTATCCTTCCATTTTTGATCCACAACTACGATGAGGATTTACTTTCATTTGTGTTATTGATTTGGTATCAAATTAATACTATTAGGATCAAGTAAGATAGTAGAAAAGAAAGATATTTATTAACTGTTATTAGGACTGCTTGAGTTGATCAGTAGCCTTGTGAGGTGATCAGTACTAGAAAGCTAAACGCAAAAACAAACTCTCTAGGAAAAGGATTTACATATGAGAAAATAGTTGAAGAGAAGCTGGCAGGCATTTCGAATGGCGGAGAAAGGTAGTCTATGAATCCGGTGGCTCGGATTTGAGGGGTGCAGCACCTGAGGACGACGCATCGCTTCCATTTTGGTTTTGGAGCGAAAGGCTGTTTCCTATCATGGAATCGCTGACCAGTCCTGCGTCTACGTCAAAGTTTAGCGTCCTCTTGCGGCTGCTGCTGCAGCTGTGACACGAAATGAGATGGAATGCGTTGGTTTTATTATCCAAATCTTATGTATATATGAAAGAAGCTGATAGAGAGATGTGTTTTTGACTTACTTGTTCAAGCGGTTGTTGATGGCAGATAGGTCCTTTGAAGGGCTCTGGTAAGCATGTGTGCTTTCTCCGACACAAGCATAGTAACTCTTTGAGCTGTGTGAAATGAGTGCATCCATCTACAAGCATACAACACATGGAAGGTAACCAAAACAATCTTGTCGCCTACCTCTTCCACAAAGACTTGGTTATAATATTATGATAAAAGACTTGGTTATAGGATCTCTTTACCTTTGATCCCCGAAGAGGAGACACATAAACATTGTGCGCTGCAGATACTTTTTTAGGCGACATGTCCGGAACATTTGGAAACACCGACACCTTTGGCGATTCAGGACATTGACCTGTAAATCCGATATAAGACGATCAATTAACTTACGAACTGCATTCATGATGGATAAAGCTAACGTCTAACAATAATCTATAGCCTTTCTTAACTACCTTCAGGCTTATTATTGGCTTCCGCATTCTTGTGTTCTCTCACAGGACCTATCTCCATCAGCAACGGTTTTACAGCAGGAATAAATACTTCATTGTAGAATGTGATGATGTCAACATGATCTGGTCCTACTCTCTGTTACACAAGTCAGTGTTACAAGTTGTAGTCTTTTCCATTGAGTAGCAAGACTTGTTCAGCTTAAAGTTAAGGGTGTATATATACATACCCCTTGACCGCGACATTGCGATGAATCCACAAACACGCTGCGGAAAACTAGTGGTTTACACTGTGGTTGCTTCCTATAGTTGTATATGATCTCCCTGAAAGTCAGGCTCATTTGGGATATCTACAGGGTGATTTATGAAAAAAGTGTAAGCGGAAGAGAAGTCGTTATAAACCAGAAACATAAAATTAACACCTCGAATCACTCTGGTCACCTTGGCTATTCCGTAAAAGCAACAGAGAATGATCTGGTCAATATGTCGGTTAAATAAAAGAGAAGTCCGCTGAGCAAGCACATGTTGGAAGAGACAATATACACTCTCCCTAATTTGCTGGGAAAGTTGTAGCCTTTCCACCATACCGTTGATTCTGACAGCAGCTAACTTATTAATCTGGGGAAAAGCCATCATATAGTGAATGTGACGTTGAAGACACATAAGTCAGCCTAATCAATATCGTGTTTACTGTGCTACATTTCAACTTTCAAGCAAATCCAACGAAACGATTAATTATAAGTTGCAATGGACTTTCAGCACAAAGATAGCATTGACCTACCTTAGTGAAGAAAATATTGATACTAGTTTCTGCACAAGTTTCTCCTCCGCCTCCTGGGATGGGCCGTGTCGGACTGTAGACAAATATCCGAAAAGGTAAACTTAACCAGAACAGGGGTATAGGAAATTCAGCAAAGGCAAACTAACTTCGCAGACTTTAAATAAAGAGGTAAACTAGCTCGCCATTTCTACCCGCAGTTACCAAAAATGTACCTAGCAAATGCAGATTGCAACGGGGGTGGCAGCATCTTGGATTTAACGTTGCCAAATGCCAACAGGCGATCTTTTACTGGGGATGTAAAGGAACTGCGCTCAACTAGAATGCTGCGGTAATCAGCGCATAGTTTTTTGGGCGATCTAGTATCCTCATTTTGTTCTGTATATGGCATTAAATTTGAAGTTTTGGTCAGAAAATCACACCATTAACAGCAGGTTGGCTAAGGACTTCTGAACTGCTTTAACTCAAAAACCAATTAATGTACCTGGACATGTTTCATGCTTTTGGATAGATGATGCATGATGTGATCCTTCAGAGAAGTTAATAAGTGCTGCTATTGCATCGAGAGATGGCATTGGCTCAGCTAGTAATCCAAGCCGATTAATCTCCAATGCAAGTGATGGCCTGGCAATAATCAGAGAGTTGTACATTGAAGAGCCTTTCTCCCATACCATACTCTCGAGAAGCCGTTCCTCCAGAGAGTTCAGATGCCGTCTTAACTCTCTAGGCAGAGAAGACTCATGTCTGATGAAACTCTCAATAACTTTGCTGAGGTCAAAGGCTGTGATCCCGGTCCTCTCCAAAACAGCCGGGAACAACATTGTTATGGTTTTGTGGGTAGCCAGAACCAATTCAGCGGAACAAGCCAGCATGCATCTGTGGAACCTCTCATTTGTCAATAAAGAGTTTAAGTTATTTGCATGCAAAATCTGAGCTTCTGCGTTACACATTGCCTCAAGAACTCTGTAGTATAACTTGAGTGATTCTAATCTCCGCTGTTCTGCCCATATGTTATCCATCAGGTTAACAGGTTGCAAACTTCTACTTGCGCAGCGGTCACCAAGGGAACTATTTGGAAAAATAGCTTCCAATATTACATGTGCTCTTCGTGTGACATCTCTTGTTATATCCCTATCACATGATTTCAGGAAATGTTCCAACCCAGGAGAAGGTTTTGGCGGAAGCGGACATATAACATTCCTCAGCCATTTGGCGGTTGTCATTGCTGTGCTCACTGGTGTTGTTGTCAACTTGTTAGCACTGCTAATACCACTTGTCTTAGCGGCAGGTGACTTATGAGGAGAGAGCGGACTTACAAAGGTCCTTGCCGGTGAGCCCAAAGAATCAATTTTCCTCTTAACACCAGTAATATTTGCAGCTCCTGCAGATAAACTTCCAGATCCTAGTAAGCTATCCTCTTCATTGATGAACACCCTCTCGTCGAGTTCGCCTTTATTACAAACTGCATCATTGTAATCCCTTTCTAGTGTGATCAAGCTAGTTGAGATGGATGCCTCATCTAACAAATCCTCAAAGTAGGTCAATCGATCTGAAATTGAAACCCCGTTTTTGACGAACAATCAGTTAACTGTTCAATCAACTCACAAGTCTATCTGAAAGGAAAATGTTCTTAGACCAACCTGGGTGAATATTATTGAGCTTTTCAGCTTGGCACTCGGTTGCTGGAGATGGCTTCTTCTTCAGTATTGTTTCTATCAAATTATTTGCCTTGTCCATAATTGTCCTCAACTCATCTTCTGAGGCGTCATATATCTTGCAAAGTGATGCAACCAAGTCTATATCTTTTTCACCTTTCTTAACTAAAATTTCATCACAGAAATGAGAATAAGGAACAAATATTCAAACGGCGCGATGGTTATCAGGCTAGAAGTAAATACACACTTACCAAAGCGTGAAGAGTCTTGGGTGCTGAAATTTCTAAACCGACAAGGGACGTGTATGATCAAAATAGCCTGATAACGAAAAGAAAAGTTAGCCTATACTTATCTACATTTTGAAAATGAAGCATCTGTTAAAAAATAAAGTACAACCAGACTAAGAGTGCTCCAAGGGACTAACCAAAATAGAAACTAGGCCATTAGTGCATGTCACAAGGTCTTTAAATCGACTAAACGCATGGTTTCGAAGAGCCAAAAAGAGTAACCATCCAAAGCGGTAAATATCAGGCAAATAGCTAGAAGAATTTGCTGAGGTCTTTTCTGCATTTGCATCGTATGTCAAGAAGAATTCCCGATACCCACGTTTGTAGTATCTGTTACCAATGATAGATACCAAAAAAGTCAAATACATATAAGATAATTCACCAGAACACATCATCACACTAAGACAAGAAATCCAAAATTCTGAATTGCGATAATATGGAAATTTATTAAATAGATAGAAAGTTTGCTTCTCAGATTCAGATATTAAAAACTGTATCTATGTCAATATCACTAATACTATCATGCCAAAAACAAAGAAAATTGACAAAAGAGTGAAACACAAGAGAGAAGCTAAACCCACTTGCTCAGAAGGCTAAGATGCACAAAGTTCGCTTGAAGCTCTTTTGCCTAGTAAGTAAAAATTAGCAAAGAGTAAGTTACGAGAACTAAACTTAGCGCTGATAAGCTAAAACAAAACTATTTACACAGAGCTTAGGCAATACCTGAAGTCTATTCTCCCAATCTCCACCATAAAGTTCACACAGCACAGGACCAGCCTTGACCACAAACTGAGGCAACTCTCGAAAGAAATCCACAATACTGAAACAAAGGAATCTAAATCACTACAAAATGTATTTGCAGAAACATAAGAAACTAGAAATTTACTCCGAGCATTACGTACTTTAGCTTTAAAGCCCTCAGTATCTGACATAGATTAAACAGATTATCACTCGAAACTAACTGATCGTCCGCTTCGTTTCTAACACTAAGCCTCTTAACTGAATAGAGAACGAAAGCAAACCAGAACTTCTCTACTTCCTCCCGCTAAAAAACACGAAAAAACGAAAAACGAACAGTAAGTGAACTATAATGTCTACTGATAAAAATGAGAAGGAGACAAAGAACAATGTATATTCCACACCGTTCCGTTGCCGATGTTAGACATGTTTGCTGATAAAATTCGTTTGGTTTCTGTAAACATCTTTAAAGCTTCATCGCAAATGCTTCCTTTCAAAGATAGAACTTTCTGCAACAAAGTAAATTAATCTTTCAAAAATCATCAAGAGAATATGCAATTAGATCACCAAAGATTAAAGCTTTTAAGACCTCGCATAAATCTAAGAGAGATGCTTCGCTTCTTTTGCCACTGGGATCATTGGGTGGTGTCACTGGAGGTTGAACTTCTTCCATAGTCACCAACACAGCTAAAGAACAAAAAAAAATTGAACTTTTCAAAGGCAAATTGAAATTCAATAAAAACCCATTTCGAAGAAAGGCTCAAAAACAAAAATTGGCCGGAAAATTTGAGAAATTGGAGAATCAATTAAGATAAAACCCACCCAGAAAATGAAAATTCAAATCCAAAAGTTCTTACATTTTTTGTTGTTTTGTTGTATCACAGATCACGAAACCGTCGCTGGTTATAAAGCTAAAACAGAAAGATCCAAACTTTAAGAACTCTCACTGCTAAAAAAAACGCCTCCTTCAGAAAATTCGACAAATTTTAAAGAAGAGAAAGGGATATATCAATTTCTCTCTCTCTCTCTCTCTCTCTCTAGACAATGATTATGATGAAAACCCTAGAAAAGGAATGAATCTCGCGCGGGAAAAACAACACGAAGTATACATACAGATGCGTATAAAATTTACATACGATCACTGTCGACCACTAATATGTCGACACGTAATCAATCTATCACCTAATTTTACCGCCAAAACTTTCTTACGTTTGTTGTTGCCGTAAAACGCTGGGAGGAAAAAAAAAAAGATTCGCCGTAACGTCGGGGTTAAAACGAAACGGAGTGGACCGTAGACGGCGTCTAGTTTTCCGTAACGATGGGACCCACGTTATACGACGCCGTTTTTTATAGTCGTCGTTGGCGTTTTGGATCTCGCGGAAATTACAACTTTACCATTGTTATAGCGTTTGGTTACAGGAAAAAAAAAACAAAACGGAGTGGGCCGTAGACGGCGTCTAGTTTTCCGTAACGGTGGGACCCACGTTATACGACGCCATTTTATAATCGTCGTTGGCGTTTTGGATCTCGCGGAAATTACAACTTTACCATTTGTTATGGCGTTTGGTTGCAGGAGTATAAGTGTTCTATTCATGGATGGATTCAGATTTAAAATGTTTTGCTCGTCGTTATCCTTTTGACTGTAGATACACTAAACTCAAACCAGAGAATCAGATATTTTTTTTGCCCGATTAGCTTATGGCGTCACCATCTGATCGAGCGGCGAAGATAATCGACGGCAAGGCGATCGCCGATACCATCCGAGCAGAGATCACCGATGAAGTTCGCGACCTATCTGAGAAACACGGCAAGGTATGTCAAATTTCTCTTATCTAGAATCAGTGTGTCTTGACTTGATTAGTCTCTCTGTAGTATTTTCTCTTCTCTACTAAGCGAAGTGTGATTGATCGTAAGATGATTGGAACTCTCTTTTTAGCTTTAAGGTTCTATGTGCGTAGATTTTGGCAGCTACCGAAAGAGCTAAGCTAGATCAATTAGTTGAATCATTGGAAACTCTTCATCTTCGTTGGTTACTTTGGTTCACAAAAACGTTACTTGTGTGTGGACTTTTTTCAATAATCTCTTGGTTTTGCTTGATCCTTGACTTGCCTACATTACCTCAAGTATCATACTTAACAAAGCAGAAAGGAAGAGAGTGAAAAAAAATGGTTGTACTTTGTGTTCTCATGCTTCAATCGAGTTTGATTTCAAGAACGGACAAGGATGATTCGAGTCGGCGTTTGCGCAGGTTCCAGGACTAGCGGTGGTTATAGTTGGGGTAAGGAAAGATTCACAAACTTATGTGAATATGAAGAGGAAAGCGTGTGCGGAGGTTGGAATAAAGTCATTTGATGTAGACCTACCAGAGGATGTTTGCGAAGCTGATCTTATAAGCAAAGTTCATCAACTTAATTCCGATCTTGATGTCCATGGTTAGCTTTGTTGTAAAACGATGCTTGATTTCGTATGTCTTTTAGTTATCGACTTATCTTTAATTTAACTTTGAAAGATGGATGAGAACTTGAGGATGTTGTCTTTTTGGTACTTGATTCGCAGGTATATTAGTTCAACTACCGTTGCCGAAACATATTAATGAGGAGAATGTTTTGGGTGCAATTAGCATTGATAAAGATGTCGACGGTTTCCATCCTCTGAATATAGGGAAGCTAGCCATGAAAGGCAGAGAACCACTTTTCCTTCCATGCACCCCAAAGGTATTGTGCCTTCCTTTGCATATAAACTTCAGTCTTTTTGAAGAAAATGTCGGTTAGAACTTACAGCATCTAGTTTTCTATGACAACTACCAGATTCCCCTCGTGTTTTCTTCTGGATAATTAACGATGTAATTTGTTGTGTGCAGGGATGTTTAGAACTCTTAGTAAGAAGCGGCATAAAGATAAAGGGACAACGTGCGGTTGTAGTAGGTCGGAGTAACATTGTCGGTTTGCCTGTTTCACTTCTATTGCTCAAAGCTGATGCTACTGTTTCAACTGTACATTCCCGCACCGAAAACCCTGAGGCTATCATACGGGAAGCTGACATCGTTATCGCTGCAGCCGGACAAGCCTGCATGGTGATTTTCAGACATTTTCAATTGTCTTTAAGAAGATGATGCAGATAGTTTTATTAATCCAAAAACATCTCTTGTCTTGCTTTTTCAGATTAAGGGAGACTGGATAAAGCCAGGTGCTGCGGTGATCGATGTTGGAACTAACGCAGTCAGCGACCCGAGCAGGAAGTCAGGATACCGGTTGGTTGGAGATGTCGATTTCGCAGAAGCTTCTAAAGTCGCAGGCTATATAACTCCGGTTCCTGGTGGTGTAGGCCCAATGACAGTTGCAATGCTTCTCAGGAATACCTTAAATGGCGCCAAGCGAGTCATTGGCCACTAAAACATCCCACTGTGTGTATGTAATAAACAAACTGGAGTTTATCCAGTTCAATAAGTTGTGTGGCTTCGTGCCATTTTCCCTCAAACAACTTGTGATTCGCAATCTGTTTTAATGTTTTTGTTTCGCGCAAAGCTGTACAACATGAGGTCTGCATCATTTTACTCAAAAGCATACACTGACTCGAGATCATGCACCAGTTGATTCGGTCTGTATCCATTGAAACAGGGGAGTTTGATAGTTGATGCAACTAAAGTTGATGCCAAGAGTTGCAGCTGGACATGCGATGTATGCCTCACATTGGATTGAAGTATGTTATCATCATGGCAACGCCTCATATGACCATCCTCAACTATGGAATTAAAACGAAAAAGATAAAGATTGTTAGGCTTATTCTTAGTTTCGATGAAGCTCAGAGAGAACAAGCAATCAAATGATTTGTTACACAAAGTTTGAAATTCACACAAGTAATTTGAATTCGGGCTGGACATTTTACCCGAAACTCTGAACTCAAATTCAACCCGAAATGCCCGAATCGAACCCGATCCCTAACTTTAAAAGTACCTGATCGGTTCGGGTTTCGGATAATATACGATCCGAATCGAACCCGAGAAACCAGAAAAACCAAAACTCCGAAACTGAATCTGAACCCGAAATCCGAATAAGTATACGAAGATATCCAGATAACCGAAAAAGTACTCCAAATGGACACTCGAGTCGATCCGAAAACCCAAAAATATCCGGAAAAAAAATTTAAAATACTTGGAAAATAACCTGAAAAGTCTGGGAAAATATGAAATACCCCAATTCGAAAATCAGACAGGAAATTGTCCGAACCCAAACTGAAAATTGCGAATATGGTAGGACTGGAGTTTTGGATCCGAATCAAATCCGAACCAAATGTTCTAAAGAGCCTTAGTGGGCTTAGTTCTTTGCCTACTAAGCAAGCTCATGAACAGTTCTTTTGAGTCGAAAGACTGTAAATACCATTTTTTCTTTTAAATTCTGAACTCTGGAGTGTTCCTCTATTCGCGGATGATTTCGGATAAGGTCGTTATCATTGCCTTTAGCTAATGGCATCTGATCAAACAGCAAAGATAATCGACGGCAAAGCAATTGCCCATAGCATCCAATTAGAGATCGCTGAAGAAGTTCGCTATCTATCTGAGAAACACGGCAAGGTTCTGCTTTGCTTGCTTGCTTTCTAATTTTACGAAACTTTTTTTTTTGAATAACCAGGAGTTTCAAGACCCGTGTGCCTCTAATCCTCTCAGGGCGGAATCAGACATGTAAAATACTCGTTTTTACAACGCAACTCGAACCCGTGACCTCTTCCTTTACAAAATCATTACTCTTGTAACAATGGAATAATCTGGATGTTACAGGTTCCAGGACTAGCAGTAGTAGTAGTTGGGGTATGGGAAGAATCACAAGCTTTTGTGGATATGAAGAAGAAAGCTTGTGATGAAGTTGGGATTAAGTCATTTGAAGTTGAACTACCTGAAGATGTTTGTGAATCTAATCTTATAAGCAAAATTCATCAACTTAATTCGGATCCTGATGTCCACGGTTAGCTACCTTCGTTGCAAAACAATTTATTTTGTATGTCATACTTTGTAGAACAACAAGCTTTAGTCTCCTGATTTTGCAGGTATATTAGTTCAACTCCCATTGCCGAGACATATTAACGAAGAGAATGTTTTGAATGCGATCAGCATTGATAAAGATGTTGACGGTTTCCATCCTTGGAATATCGGTAAACTAGCTTTGAAAGGCAGAGAACCTCTCTTCCTTCCCTGCACCTCGCAGGTAGTGTCTTTCTTTGCATGCTTACTTTCTTTCAGTCTCTTTCGAGAAAATGTCGGATGAATTAACAATGTCGTTTGTTGCGGGCAGGGATGTCTGGAACTCTTAGTGAGAAGCGGGATAAAGATAAAGGGGCAAAGAGCGGTTGTGGTAGGTCGGAGTAACATTGTTGGTTTGCCTGTTTCACTTGTATTGCTGAAGGCTGGTGCTACGGTTACAACTGTACATTCGCGTACTAAAGATCCCGAGGCTATCATACGGGAAGCTGACATTGTTATCGCTGCAGCTGGACAAGCCTGCATGGTGAATTTTCAGACATTTTCATTGTCTTTTTAGAAGATAATCCGGTCTATCTCTTGTAGACATTGTACATTCTTTGTCTTACATTTTCAGATCAAGGGCGACTGGATAAAGCCGGGGGGCTGCGGTGATCGATGTTGGAAATGTTTGTCTTGGATTTCGGATTAAGGGCGACTCGATAAAGCCATGGGCTGCAGTCTGCAACCCGACCGTGACCTCAGGAGACCAGTTGGTTGGAGATGTGGATTTCGAAGAAGCTTCTAAAGTCGCAGGTTTTATAACTCCGGTTCCTGGTGGTGTAGGCCCAATGATAGTGGCAATGCTGTTAAGGAACACCTTATACGGCGCCAAGCGGGTCATCGGCCAGTAAAATATCCTGCTGTGTATATAAGTTAAAGTTTATTCAGTTCAATAATCGTATGGCTTCATGACTTCTTCTTCTTAATAAATTGTAATCCGCATCTCTTTCCATCTGTAAATTTGATTCAAGATCATGTACCAAACTCATTATGAATCTTAAAGCGTATATGACACTGTTTTATGAAAGCTTATAACGTCAAACATGCTCACGGTATGGCAAACTCCGAGTACCATGGATGCTACAAGCCATATTGTGAAACTCTCGCCTAATGTCAACGCTCTTGGACTAACAGTTTACAGTAGATCTCCACCGTACTAGACAACGGCAGGAGCATCCAGACTGAACTTTTCATGCTTTCTGCAGTCGAGAAAAGTAACCTTTGTGAGTAAAAATGAATCGTGCTAGAAAAAATAGGCAAAGACAGTAACTTAAACTGTCAAATTCACACCCGCACTGGAAGGTATAGCTTGAATTCCGGAGGAAGCTCTTCTTCTGAATAGAGACGGTCAGCAAAATATATCTGCCTGAGGCGGCAATTAGCATGAATCTGAACTCGCAACGTCTCAGCATAATTGGTCCCATAAGCTCTCCTAGTAAGATCAGCTAAGTTAAGCTGGATTTGATTCCATCCATCATCCATCTTCAGTGGCATTGTGCAGATATATGGCTTTACTCTAGTAACAGACTACAAAACAACAATTGTTTTAACAGAAGAAACATCAATACCTGTAACTAAAGATAGACATTCCGGTAAGCTTATCCTACAATCCGGTAATCGGCTAATCGGTATCTCTCTGAGTAACAAAGCACTTAAGCTACCAACTGTTGTTTGTTACTATACTAACCAAAAACTATCTAACATCAACCGGTCAAACTACGAATGATCTTTGATTAGCAATTGCTTGAAGAAACTACATAAGAGGTTCTCCTATAAAAACGCAGTCACTGAAACACAAATCAACAAGTGAAAGACGTACAGACTTGAAAATTAGAAGCACGGAAACGCCGCCGCACATTCTTGTCATCGAGAATCTGAATCTCGAATGAGAAATACTTCTTGAGATTCTTGACAACCAAGACCAAAAAGGGAAGTTTGATACCAAGAGTTGCGGAAAGATCAGCTGGGCAAGTAATGTATGTAGATTGAATGTTTGATCCAACTACTTCAAGCACATTAGATTGAATCTCATCGTCATGACAACGTTTCACATGACCATCCACAACTATGGAATCAAAAAGAGATGAAAAAAAAACGATACTTTAGCTCAAAGTTCACAGAGATGATTCAATTACAATCGATCGGTCTCACCTTCTTTGTCCCATATCTGAAGAGGCTTACTTCTGCAGATGAAAAAAATCAAAACCCTCCATGGTTAAGAGAAAGATCGAAACGATTCTCATCAAATCAAAAGCTTGAAAAGAGAAAAGAGTGAAGAAAATTATACCCAAGACTGTATAAAATAGATAGAAACTCAGACCTTCGAGGGCAAATCGTTGCAACCACTCTGTAACATTTCTGGAGGCGAGGACACCAGTGATGACCTGCTACAACAATATCACAAAGCAATTCAACTAACGAATACACTAGTTTCTGAAGATGTTGGTACAAGACTTGAAGGCTAACATATATCCGAACCTGCATTAATCTCGCTTAATCGCAAACCCAAACTCTTCCTCAATCATACAAGTATCCAAAACAAAAACAAAAACAAAAACCGGCGGCGACGGCTTGCCGGAAACAGACCCAATACTAGTATTCTGAGGACTAGGCAACAGTGGTGTACTGTGGATACAACTCACAAGGAAGATTAGTCTCTGAGATAGCATGATAGTGAGGAGGGAAGTGATTTCGCTGAAAACAAATCGGGCAAATCCAGATCTTAGGGTTGAAATCGACACGAGCAAAAGGGTTAAGAGCGGCGGCACAAGTCCGGCAACGGAGAGGAGCATAAGGAACAGATTGAATATCACGGTGGTAACGAATCGGAGATATACAAGCTGTGACAGGGATCACACACTTGCTTGCTTCAACTTTGGTTCTGGATCCATAGTCGCCATCTCTAACACAGAGAAACGAAAAAAAAAATTAAAAAAAAAATAATCAAACACGTGTCTTACGCGGAACGGACACGTGTCGAACAAACGGACCCCGTTTAAACGGAAAACGGACTCCGTTATACCATGATAACCGACATTAAATCGACCTCGATTTGCGTGCAAACCGCGTCTAAACCGAGTATAAACCGTGTATTTTAGACCGTATTTTTATACGGGCCTTTTAAAAAATTCTAGGCCCAACTAACATTTTGGGCCGCTCAAATTAGCCCAAAAATCATACAGATTTTTAGTTTTCAGATTAATGGGCCGATATGTTTAGTTTGGCCTATTTATAAAATGTCAATACGGCGGCGTTTTAGGTATTCTCTTTCTCTTGCTTCTCTGTGTTGTTGAGAAAACCAAGAGCTCGAAGCTTCAAGGTACGATTTCAACTTTTCACGTTCGATTCTCTTTTCGATTTTGTTGGTGGAGAGAGAGAGCTTTTCGCTGTTTATTTTCAACTGGGTTTCATAAATTACCTCTGATTTCGCTTGAAATTTTCGTTTTTGGGGTTTAATCTTTAAAAAAAAGAGTTATGGGTACTGAAGATGATTCGATTAAACAAAAATCTGCTGCTCGTAAAGAAGCACTTAGAGCTTTAAAGGCTTCTCAAGAGCTTTCTGAGAAGAAGGATGGTTTTGATATGAGCAGCAGAGATGAGTTTGCTGCTCTTGAGAACACAATGGTTTCAACTAAAGTCTCATTGCTTGAAGGAACATATAAGTATCACTATGCAAGTGGCTTTCCTCGCTTTCTTTGTGATTCATTTGGTATTGAAATGGCTTGGTCTTGTCAGAAACATTAGAGTTGTTGTTGATAATGATGATGATGATGATGATGTACAAGAAGAAGACTTGAAGAAACAAAACATAACCGTGAAGCAGAGCTTCTCTTACAACATATCTCTTCTCTGCTCTGTTTCGATCTTCGGGACTCATTGCTTTATCATCTTTCTTTCTCTGGTTGGAGACAGTGTGGTAGCGCCACGGTGTGCATATGCTCGCGCTATGGATGGTAAACCATATGGCTATCATAACTTGATCTTTAGCTGGATCGATACCATCAGGGACCTCCTCTGGATGCTCATCTTGTAGGTTTTCATTTCTCAGAATTTTGCATTGATAAAAATATCAGCTTCAGTTTGTTTCTTTCTGGCTCTCTCTTTAAGCACCTGCTTTCAGTTGGTTTACGGATGAGCTTATGATTGTTTCTTCTTTTTCTTTTCTATTATGTGTTTCCAGGTTGCTTCTGTCATGACAGTTTGGAGCAAAATCCA
>OVAN01000387.1:0-62765 GCA_900406275.1 Anastatica hierochuntica
TATAACTTATTGAATAAGAAATAAAATCTATATAAATAATGGTGAAAAATAGGAAAAAAAATTAAAAATTGTAAATCATTTTTCACATATAGATGAATATCTCTATGAATTGTCTTCAAAATATCTACTAAATTATAATTAAACTCTTAATGATGTATAATTAACCATGATAAATTATATTTAATAGAAGAATAAATATTTAAGAATTTTAAAAGTCATTTCGTAACTAAAAGGACACTTGTCACCACCATATTTGATGAGGTGGCACTCTCATGGAGAGAATTGGCCAACTTTTATAGATATGATTAGTATCAATTAACGATAAGTACTTTAAAAACCTGAAAATCTATTTCGTCAACAAATCTAATTTCCAAAAAATGAGAGAGTATTCTTTAACTAATTTATCTTTCGCGTTATTATTAAGCACGTGAAACTGAATTTTAAGATGAATGATTTTGTAAAGCATTAGGTGAATGATAGAGCCAGCCTACAACTACTAACTAATGCCAATGACCAAAAATGAAACTTGAATTGGTTAGTGACAACAAAATCAAATAAAAATATTTGGCTACAAGTAGAATAGATTAACAATAATTATTTATTGACATGGACAGGACACCCATGTATGCTATCAATAATCAGTGTAAAATTATCAATTATATAGTATTTATTATAGTCTAGTTTCGATATTTTCCCATAACTTGGTTTCTCGACGTGTTGGAGATAACAAAAAGAAACGTCGAAAATAGAGAAGAGTAAATTGTAAACTGAAATTTTGTACAAAAACCGACAAAAAGAAACAAGAGTGTCAGAAATATTGATACTTAGGTGAATAATATTACATGTGTGCATATTTATACAATAAATTGCGAAACGATGTCACATAAATACACTTCATGTGCTTTTGTCTTAGATATATAACTATTACAAAATGAATACACACATTAATGGTTTCGGTTTTTAATTCTCAAACTCTTTGTACATAATTGTCCATGGAAATTACACTATCACGTCCGAACATAGCGGCACAACGGCAAGAAGTTCAAGAACGGATTCGTGTGGTAAACACAATACAAACCAGAATCATGCCGAAAAAACCACTTACCCGTATAAGAGTGACACTCAAGGTTGTATTATTATTTAATTTTTTCACACATACGGGTTGATAAGTGGACAATATTCAAAGGCTGAAATTACACTTTTGCCCTTCTTCTTCTTCTTCCGAATGGTCCCTCGATTTAAAAATTTGATCAGCTTTATTTCAAATCTTCAAAAAACACATTTCTCTTTCTCTCTCACTCTCTCTCTAGGTTTCTTGGACTTTGAGAGTTGTCTTCAAATAAAGCTGTCTGTATCGAAAAGGTACATGCGTTACACTACAACTCTCTCTCTCTCTCCTCTTTTCTACTCATTTTGGGAGTTCTTCTTCTTGTTCTTATCTTGTTGTTTTCATCATCATTAACTCACAATCACCCAACAAAAAATCTAATTTTTTTTGTCATGTTTACTCACTCTTTTGACTATTTCTATTAGATTCTCTTAAGTCACCCTCATGAATTTTCAAATGCAGAGACTTCATCTTGTTTAAGGTAAAGTTTCAATCCTTTTTCTTGTTGGATCACTGTCACTTAGTTATAATCCATCTTTGAAGAGAATGGAGATTATGGTTTTGGTTTTTTGTTTTCTGGGTGTTTCTAAATTTGGTGAAAGTTTAAAGATTTATTGAAATTCTCCGACATGAGTTATGGCTTTGGTAGTTGCAGTAATAAATGACATCTGCTTTTATTTATGCTTTCAGATTTTCCATTAGAACTTCATAATCTTCGAGCTTCAAGCAACTTTGGCTTCTATCTTTATAGTTAAATCCTCTGCACATATTCAAAATGCCAAGACCAAGGTAAAGATTTTTTGACAAAGTTTGATCCTTTGCTTTAGTGCGAGTCATTTGACTAAGAAAGGTTGTTCCTTTATGTTTTGTTTCTGGTGTTGTCTTCTTAAAGAGTTTCAGAGTTGTCTCAGAGGCAAGCTCCAAGGCTAAGGACATCATCATCTACTTCGGGCTCGAATCATCCCAACCGTCTGGTCACTACTGACCGGAGTTCTAAGCTCGGTGTTGACCGTAAATCTCCTAGAAGCGGTGGACCTCACAGTGATCCGCTTCGTCAGAAGAAACTTGGGGGTCGAATATCGGATCTAGAGTCGCAGTTAGGACAAGCACAAGAGGAACTGAGATTGCTCAAAGAGCAGTTGGCTAACGCTGAAGCTGTCAAGAAACAAGCTCAAGATGAGCTTCATCATAACAAATCTGAGAAACCAAACACGCTGGCTCGAGTGGAAGGATCTTCATCTGAGACTGATAAGATTGACAGGGACGAAATCCCCGGTGATGCGCAGAAAGAGACTGATGTGTTCGAAGTTCCTGTCGAGAAGATTGCGGTAGAAGAAGAAGAACCGAAAAGCGGAAATGAAGAGGCTGAGAAATTGGCTGCAAAGGAAGATGAGATTAAGGTGCTGAAAGCTAGACTGTACGATATGGAGAAGGAACATGAATCACTAGGCAAAGAAAACGAGAGCTTGAAGAATCAGCTGAGCGACTCGGCTTCAGAGATGTCTAGTGTTAAAGCTAATGAAGATGAGATGGCTACTAAAGTGAATCAGATTGGGGAAGAGTTAGAAGAAAGCAGAGCAAGGACAGCTTACCTGAAGGAGAAGCTCGAGTCCATGGAAGAAGCAAAAGACGCGTTAGAGGCTGAGATGAAGAAGCTTAGGGTACAAACGGAGCAGTGGAGAAAGGCGGCAGATGCTGCAGCAGCGGTTCTTTCTAGAGAGTATGAGATGAATGGCCGGGATCGACCTGGGTCAGCAGAGAAGTGTTTTGCAGGTGGGTTGTTTGACCCAACAGGGGTGGCTGGGTTCATGGAACCGCCGGGAATGGCTGATGATTCCGATGATGGGTTGGGAAGTGGTAAGAGGAAGAGTTCTGGGATGAAGATGTTTGGTGAGTTGTGGAGGAAGAAAGGGCAGAAGTGAGATACAGATTGTGTGGAGAGTGATTCAAGAAATGGTTTTCTTACCAT
The DNA here is from genome assembly GCA_900406275.1 of Anastatica hierochuntica. Taxonomy (NCBI): domain Eukaryota; kingdom Viridiplantae; phylum Streptophyta; class Magnoliopsida; order Brassicales; family Brassicaceae; genus Anastatica; species Anastatica hierochuntica. The sequence continues at coordinate 3,078 of OVAN01000387.1, forward strand.
TTCTGGCTTTTTTTTTTTATAATTGGGATGCATTTTATATGGAGATTTTTGTAAGTTGATCTGCTTCATTAGAAGCTAACAATCAATCCAATTCAATTGCAGCTTCTCTTAGATCTTGTCTGCAAAAAAACCATTCCATGAACAAAAGGATGCAATGTCATAATCACAGCTAATATTTTCCTGAAAGAAATCGTATGTATGAACAGTGCAGGGATAGTTCTAACATGGGAAATGAATTCAATTCTAAAACAGTAATATAAGATATGTTAATGCCATAACTGAGAAACCTGTTGAAACCAAAAAGAAATCAATCCTCATCTTCATCATCACTGCCGTAGTTTTGGAACAAAGATGCTAATCCAGTGTTAGCCACGCCGTCCTCTGGTTTTGCAGGAGCTGGAGTCGCCGAAGAAGCTGGTTGAGATTGCTTCTTGATGACTGTTATGTGCACAGATTTAAATGGTTGTTTGCTGGTAGCTTGTTTCTTGGGCTCCTTCGGATTTTCTGATAAAAAAATGGAGAAAACCGTTAAGAATGTTCAATTGACGAAAAAGGGAATCGAAGTCAATAAACTTGAAAAAAAAGATTGAAAACCCTACCTGCAGAAGAGCTAGCCAAAATATCTGTGGGGTTGCTTGGACTTTCTTCTGATGCCTTCCTCTTCTGTTTCAAATTTTAAAGAATTAACAGTTTAGTCTTGATTCCAAGAAAAAAAAGAACACGTGAAGAGCCTTGTCCGAAAACGCCTATACAAACATGTTTAGGTTGAAGGAATACCTTCGAAGGATCTGAAGATGATCCTTTCTTCTTCTTTTGAAGGCTGGGAGAATCATCACTATCACTATCATCATCTTCATCTTCGTCATCTGCAATTCTCCTAACAACTTCTTTCTGTTTCTGCATTTAGATGAAACAGAAAATACAAAAGAAGTTTAGCAAAAGCTATATGTCATGTGGAGAAGCAACATTTACGAAAGAATGATACGGATACTTACACCAAATATCGATTTTATAACTGCTTCATCTTCTTCTTCTATTCGTTTGACCTGTCAAAAGAAAGCAAAAAACATTAGCACCTCAATCCACAGATAACTTAACATATCAATCGTCCAAACGACTTTCATGCTTGGATGGAAGGTTTGAAAAGAGCAACAAGATGGCTAGATTATCAACAGCGAGAACAACTGGATTATCTTTTCTTATCTACCTTGAAAACAGTATGTCATAAAGACAATATCAAGTCGCCACATATATGAACAAGCAAACAAAACAACAGGATCATACCTTCTCAGCGCCCGTTCTCTGCAACGCCTCCAGCATTGCATCTACGCTAACTGTAGCATGCCTAGACTGCAAAAAGAAAAGTAAAATAAAATCAGTAACCAAAGCATGAAACAGAATCAAAAAGATCAAGAGAGAAAGGGAGAGAGAGGGGAAAGGGAAGATACACAAAGGCTTTGGCTCAGCATACCTTCATTGATTTCATTTCATCAAGTGCAGCTATAATGTCCATTTCTCTTTTAGAATCCAAAGTTCTGTTCTCCAAGGATTTCATTGCATCCCCCATCTCCTCAGCATCTCTTTTCTGTTTATCCTTATCTAGCTCCTGTACCGAAGAATATATAGTAAATTAGCAAACCAAGATCAGACACGAAAAAAACAATACTCAAAAGCTACATGTCCGAAGCCCTTGCCTCATCTTCTGCACGCCAAGGTTCGTAGTTACGACTTGCCCCAGATTCGACGATATAATCAGAATTTTGCGGATCTGTCTTCATCGTCAGCTCTGCAGAGCATTTGGTGCACTTGAAGTAGAATCTAAAGATTTGAATCCCAAGATATGTCTGCACATCGAAAGAAAACCACAAACTATCTGATCAGAAGAAAACAAATCCAACAATACAGCACGATAAATAACAATTCAAGCAGTTTTTGAACTAGATTATGGTAAAAAGGCATCTCCTTGATCAAAAACAAAATCAAAAGTATCCAGGGCACAAGGACCGTCAAAGTAATAGTCCTCAGAAGTAGAAAACTAGCTTCTCTATCATCAGCGCAACTTCTCAAAACCCTAAAAACCCAAATTTCTAATCGTTTTCGAGATAAGTTTCAATTCAACGAAATGATAACAATCATTTCAAATTTCTTTCACAGAGATCCCTAAAACAATCAGATTAAACTCTTAAGCATCCGGAGAAAGCAATCGCGTTGAAAGGGAGAATCAAATCAAAATCAAATTCGATTCAATTACCTCTCCAATGACGTCTTCTTTACGAGAATTGAATTTGGTTCCCTTGTAGATATAATTCCCGCAGGTACTGCATCGAACACTCATGGGAAGCATCATACGAACCTTGATCTGCTGGTTCTTTGGTCGCCGGAGACGAGGAAGCTTCGACGGATCAAAGTCCGGCGGATAATACTTGTTAAGCACCTTTCTCTCTCCCATGTCGTCTCCTTCCTCTCCCTCCTCAAGCTTCTTCTTCTTCTTCTTCTTCTTCTAAACAAAATCGCAGAGATAAAAGACAATCCTTTGTCTCGCTTTTAGTTTTATATATAACAAACCTCTCTCTTAAACACAGGCCCATTAAAAATCGGGTCGTGGGCTCGAGTTGGGCCTAAAATAACCGGGTCATACGTTCGGGTTAACCGGGTTGATTATGAATAGTTTTGGACTGATTGTGTAAATAATTATATAAATCGTTGTACTACGTTAGTTATAAAACTCGTGCAGCATAGTGTGACAAGTACAAACAATTCAACTAAAGAAAAGACGCGGGGCCCACCTAAGTCGTCTACAGAATAATCCAACGGTCAGGATTCGAGATATGAGAGACTCATATACGGTTCATCTTTTGAGATGAATGGTACGAGTTGTGGGGCCCGCTTTTCCTGACTAGTTTATAGATCAAATGAGTAATCGCCACGTGACGAGTGTCTATCACCAGATCATGCCACGTTCGTCGATTCCATTAGCCTATTTTTGGCTATTTTAGAAAGAAAAAATATATATTTTCTGGTTCGAATATACGGTAATATTCGACTATTCGTCTGTAAGAAAATGTATTTTTTAACAATCCTTAATTTAACACACAAAAAAAACAGATCGTATTTTTTTTAATCTTACTTCCAAATTATTTTATTACCATTATTTTTCTGATATATTAAGTGAAAAAAGTAAAGATTATTACAAATTGGATATAGTTTTATAGATTGACAACAAGTCATTTTCATACTTTTTTGAAACTTTACGTACAGTAGTCAAAGGTATTAATTAATTAAAAGGTAAAGCAATAACATAGTAGCAAAATCTAACGTGACATGTTTTTTTAGGAAAAATGAAAGACTATTATTATTCTAATAATAAATTTCCTTTTCTGTAATTTAGTAGTTAAATACGCTTACGTAATAAGGAAATATTCCGACATTAATTATTGTCTACCTATAATTTGGATTATTAACTAAATTTAGCCCTATATTATTAAACTTTTATCTTTATAATAATAATAATTTTGGTTTTTAGTATTTTTATTAACAGCATCCTGAAGGACAAAGTACGCGAAAGAAAGAGTGTGAAAACGAAGAGCATAACAACACGGGACGAGGAGAGAGAGAGAGTAAGAGAAAGTGTGTGTTAGAGAGAGAGAGAGAGACAAAGAGACTGTTTGTGTCTTCTTACCCATTAGAGGAATCAAAGCATCTTTTGTCGAGCTCAAGAAAGGAAGAAAGAGAGGAGAAGGTGAAAAAGATAAGGGTGAGAGAGATTTAGGGTTTACTTCCTTTTGCAGCCATCTCAAGGTAATGCTCAAATTCTTTTTAAAGCTCGAGTCTTTCCTCTTTCTTCGAACTGTTTCTTAGTTTTAATCGCTGTCAAATTTCTTCTTGAGCTAATGGGTTCATGGGTACTTGAATCTTAGATTCAATAGCAATGGAAGCTTTCACGAACCTTACATTCTATAGTTTAGATTCGTCTCCGCTTTGAGGTTTGTAGGAGTGATTTTGAGATGGTGTAGTAGAAAAATGTGCTAGGGTTTGGGTTTCATTCCTTGGATCGCCACTGTTTCGCATCAAAAGGGTTTGTTTTGTGATTGAAATTTGGGATCTTTCGGACTCTTCTCTTACTAGTTCAACCCACTTTTGCTTGGAATCGATGATTTGTGTTTTTGGGGGTTTGTTTGATTTGAAGTAATAGAGGGTAATTTCTTGGTGGTTTTTAATCGAATCTGAAGTAGTTCAATTGGTGATTTTAATTGCAGTGCTATCCGTTTTCGGAGTAAGAAAGTGGCTTGAAACCGGAAATAGATCTCAGTGCCTATCATAAGAGGGATTTGCGGTTATCTGGACTCGTGTAGTTTGGAGAGACTCTCACAAAGCTCTTATATTCGGGTCATGAATGCGTGTCTAAGGACATGCTTGAGCCAAGGGGAGCGGACATTCCGATATTGTTTCTAGTTTTGGTTGTACTTCCCGTGGTTGCTTATATATTATTAGGAAAATGGAGTGATATTGCTGAGAAAAGAGGGAGGGCTAACTTGCTGGCTCAAATGGCAGCTGAAGAAGCTTTAAGAGCTGAGAATGTAGTTCATGCGAATAGGGGTGTAAGATTTGAGAATGTGGCTATTGAGAATAGGTCTCTAAGAAACAAGACCAAAACCGTTCCCTCTGCGAGTGGTGCTGTAAAAGCTGAATTTGTACCTGGTGTGAGTGGGACTATAGCTGAGCAGAGATTTGATTCAGTGGCTACTACATGTGAGGTCCCAACAGTGGTTCCTTTCAAAAATAATGAGTTACAAGTATGTGCAAAATGTTTTGGTCCTGCTAAGACACGGTGCTCAAGATGCAAATCTGTTAGATACTGGTATATTTCTACCCTGTATTGTTTTGTTTTGACTTCAGTTACGTTTCTTGGATTTTCTTTCAATCTCTTTTGAGTTTTTTATGACTTTTGATGTTTGCAGCTCTGGGAAGTGTCAAATAATTCACTGGAGGTTAGCACATAAAGATGAATGTGTCCCGGTGGAGACTTGCTCTTCTTCATCTGAGAGGGTTTACTCTGAGAATGATTCTGTCTTGCATGACCAAGGCATGGTAAAGGGGAAAACTTCAAAAAGCTCCGTGGAATTTGCAAGCGTTGGTATCTCTCAGATTGATATTACATCACAAGTCAACACACAAGGGAGAAAAAGTGTAGGAAAACATAATTCTTCCAAGTTCAACCAAGAGTCATCTATTGGTGAACTTGCTTGTGCTGGTGGCAATAACAAGAAGGGTCACACTAGACATAAGGTAAGCTGTTCTTAAACGTTTGCCACACTTGCTAAAAGTCGACAGCTTGCTTGAAATTTTAACCTGGTGATTTTGCTTCCAGTCCAGAAGCAGCAATGGTGCTGTGGAAACAAATCCTAGAAGACATTCTGTTGACAACTCTTGTATGCGAAAGAATGAAGAAACCTTTGGTAGGGGCGTGCAGGAAAGTCGCAACCACGAAAACAATATTGCATCAAGAAGCTCTTTTGGTTGTCCAAACGCACAATTTGGTTCAAACGGTGAGGCATAATACCAAGCTAATAAAAGTTTCTCTTGATGAGACGGATACAGTTTGAGATTTGCATCTTTCTAATGTGGATTACATTATACAGGGACCAGAACTGCACCAATGGCCAAATCCGGAGAACGATCTTGCACAGAGACAAGTAAGAAGGGACAAGTGGCTGCGGTACCAAGTGAGTTTCTCTGATATTTTGCTCTGACATAAGAATTCTTTTGTAGTAGTGTCTCATGTTTGTATATATGGTCCAGAGACTGTTAGATCTAAGGATACAGGCATTGCCGAAGAAAGCAATGGCATCTCCTCAACCATGGGAATGATGAAAATGCTGGGTTTAAGAAATTTTACAAAGCATGATGACCGACATAAGAACCTGAAAGTTAGTTCCCTGTTGATATAGTATTGTTTCTTTTCTAATTCAGTTCTATATCTCCGGGTTCCTACTTTTCTGAATCAATTCTTCTTATTTTTCAGATGCTTTTTCCATACGAGGAATTTCTTAAATTCTTTCAGTGTGAAGTATTTGACTTATCACCTAGGGGCCTTGTAAATTGTGGAAACAGGTATTGTCGCACTTGCTTCGTTTCCAATTTATTTAAGTGTCGTACAGTGCATATGCTTACTTGATGTACTATCTTCTTTCTTCTCCAGTTGCTATGCAAATGCCGTCTTGCAGTCACTAACATGCACAAGACCACTCGTTGCTTATCTGCTTCGACGATCACATTCAAGATCATGTAACGCTTCTCCGAATTAATTTCGTAGCACAAATTGTTGCAGGTTTAGTTTACTGTCTTCTGACAAGGATCATGTTATTCTTCTGCAATAGGTTCTGGGAAAGATTGGTGTCTTATGTGTGAACTTGAGCAACATGTAATGATGCTGAGAGAATCTGGAGGTCCACTTTCTGCTAGCAGAATTCTCTCGCACATGCGAAGTATAAATTGTCAGATTGGTGATGGGAGTCAAGAAGATGCTCATGAGTTCTTAAGGTTTCTCTTCCTAGTCCTTTCAGATCTGAATTTGTAATTCCGAATGTGATTATATTTACTGTGTAATGCCGATTTCTCATGAAACTACCAAATTTTTTTGACTTTGATGTAGGCTTTTGGTTGCCTCTATGCAATCCATATGTTTGGAGAGACTTGGAGGTGAGACTAAAGTGGATCCAAGACTGCAAGAAACAACCTTAGTTCAGCATATGTTTGGTGGACGTCTCCGCTCAAAGGTGTTTAAATCTCCTGACTCATGAATTATATTTACTTCGACTTTATGCGTTCTCATTGTCTCAGCTGCTGTCTTTCTCTGAAAAACATAGGTGAAATGCTTGAGGTGTGATCATGAATCAGAAAGATACGAGAATATAATGGACCTCACATTAGAGATATATGGTTGGGTAGAATCTCTTCAAGATGCCTTGACTCAGTTCACTAGACCAGAAGATCTCGAAGGGGAGAATATGTATCGATGCAGCAGGTTAGATCCAAAAACCAAATTGCTTGTGCTCCTTTTTAGGCATTGAAACTAAACGGTAATTTTGTGATTTTGCATTGAATAAAGGTGCGCTGGATATGTCCGAGCGCGGAAAGAGTTGAGTATTCATGAAGCACCAAACATTCTCACAATTGTTCTTAAGAGATTCCAGGTATGGATTAATAAGCATGACTAAAGATTTTACTTTTCGGTTACTCTGTTTTCTTTTTCAATTCGTGTATTTACTTCCAAAATTCGTGTTTGCAGGAAGGAAGATACGGGAAAATAAACAAATGTATAAGTTTCCCTGAAATGCTGGACATGATTCCTTTCATGACAAGAGCTGGAGATGTTCCTCCGCTTTATATGCTTTACGCTGTTATAGTTCATTTGGATACCCTCAACGCATCTTTCTCGGGTCATTACATTTCATATGTCAAAGATTTGAGAGGCAATTGGTTCAGAATTGATGACTCTGAGGTAAAAGAAAATAATTTGAATTCTCTTTTCCTTGATGCTTCAAGCGAAACGGTTTTTGAACTTGTGCAATTTTCTAACTCTGCAGATTCATCGAGTGCCAATGACTCAAGTTATGTCAGAAGGAGCTTATATGTTGTTCTACATGAGGTAATAAAATACCGGTTGGCAACTTTTAGCTGTTTTTCTGCATTTCCAGATTTACGGATTCTGAGTAATGGTAATTCTGCAGATCGTATCCACGTCCTCAAAGAGGAGAACACAATGGAAAACCTCAAGTTCGGCATTCGCAACCAAAACACGAAATGAAGGAACAAAGGAAACCTGTTAACCGCTTCAAACCAAGAGCGGACCACAACAACGCAGAGTCATCATCAAGCGAATGGTCTCTCTTCACGAGCTCAGATGAAGCTTCTTTCACCACGGAATCAACCAGAGACTCTTTCAGCACCATAGACTACACCGATGTATGCCACGTCGCAGACTCTTCTTCTTCCCCATTCTCCATATTCAACAACCTCCAGCCATCGCCACACAACACCGTCGCCTGCAGAATGTTCTCAGGTACCAAACCCGAAACCCGGTATTTCGTTGAGGAAGAAACGAATCACAACAACACAATCGTGATGGACTCGTCTTCACCGCCACCATCATTCCACGATTATTACCCGCAGAGTATGTATGTAAATTATGAGACTAACCCAGAATTTATCAGTCAGGATCGAACTTACAGTTACGAACAAAACTGGTAGTAGAACAGAGACCTCTGTTTTGAACCTCCCTGATTTTTAAATATGTTTACATTACATCTCTTTAGGGATACTTAACTCAAGTTCCCGACCATAAAGCTTTTGTTTTTATGATCAAATTCCTCTGTTTCTACAAAATCGAAATCTTGAAAGAAGAAAAAAGGTTTAAACTTTATCAAGCAACCTCTGTTCTTATTCGATTTTATATAGAAAGTGTTCACAAAACAGAGCTTCACTGATCGATTTCAAACGGTAACCAAATCTCATTGACCCGACCAGTGAACTCAAACGGTGAGTTATACTGAGCAACAATGTAAGCTGAATCAAACCCAACACCACCTTCTTCTTTGCTTTTCTCTATCGCATTAGCCCACGACGTGCCTTCGAGGCTCGCCGATAGCGCCGCCGCTTCTTCTCCGACGGTTGAATCAGACACAAACCCACTGAACTGTCTCACCGCCACGTACCTCGAGCTCCATTTCTGAATGTGGAGATTCTCCGCCGGAGCTGGATCAGGCTGATTCTTTTTAGGAACGTAGAAAGATACGGTGAAGGAAGATTCACAGACAGGTCCGTCGCCCGGAGAAACTTGAGCTATCACCGGAGCAGTCATTTCAATCTTCTGATGATACTTGTTCTTCCCCTGAATGTAATCGAATAATCTAATCCCAAAAAGTTTCAATTTTTATACGAAAAGATCCAAATTTTCAAAGATTATAAAAAGTTTACGTTCCGACACTTACTGGTAGAAAGCTGTTCTTGTGGCATCATTTAGAGAGATGTCTTGAATCGGTTCAGTGGAAACCCAAACGGTTGTATCGTACCGGCGAATCTCGTAACCGTTTCCGGTTTGAACCACATCGTAGTTTGGGCACTCGATTCGGTTACACGACGGAGGAAACTTCGCGACGTGGCCGTGGCCGTGGCCGAGTTCTGATATCTGATCTAGTATGTTTGAACCGCCGGAGAGGAGGCTGAGGAGGAAAGAGAGCTTGAAGAAGCTTAAACCGGCTATTGCCATGGCGGTTTTCTCGATGTATAGGGAGATGCTTCTTCTTCTTCTTCCTCCTTCGTTTACGGCCTTGAAAATATATTGCTACGTCTTTGATTTTGTGTGGTTCATCTTCGGATATGTTTTGTGCGTGTAAAAATGTTTGAGCTTTTCTCTTTTTTTTTAAGACGTGTATGTAAAGGTTATTACAAAAACTACAAGGAGCATGTTATAAAAAGAACAATACTTGAGGAGATATGTATAATATAACTAAACTATAGGTAACTAAACCATAATGGGAAAACCAAAATATGCAAAAAAAACTATGGGAAGTTTTGTAAAGGATCAAAATTACCCGACTCATGTAACAAGGTAAAGTTAATGAATCTTATTATATAAACCGGAACGTGTTCGGAGTTAGTTTGAAACATCGTCAAATTAAAACTCACGGGATTTAAACACGTGTTATCGATTATTGATATGTGTCAAGTATTTAAAATTTTAACTTCGTGTCAGCAAATATTTTATTCTACCTAATATGTAAATTTTTATTTCTATTAAACACTAAAGGTTGAATATTATTTTTGTTTACGGAGACCCTGTCCAGGATCGTAGAGCGTTGGTTTGAAAAAAATTACTCAACATTTCAAATGATCGAAATGGACCATGGTTTATGATTGGAGATTTCAACGAAATAATTAACAATGATGAAAAACAGGGTGTAAGGGTTCGTCCTGAATGCTCTTTTCTTCTGTTCCGCCAAATGATTCAAGATTGTGGTATGTTAGAATTTCCTTACTTTGGGAACCATATGTCCTGAGTCGGGAACAAAGGGAATAATCGTATTCGTGTACGCTGTCACCTAGACCGAGCTCTAGGTAATGAGGATTGGCATGACAAATTCCCACACTCTAGTATCCAATATCTGAGGATGCGGGGATTTGATCATAGACAGGTTATTGCGATGCTATTCCCAAACATTGTATTTTCCCCAAACATTTGTAATACATAAAGCGGTTAAACAAAAGTAAAGGGAGCATCTGTGTAATAAACAACTGAATAAGGAGCATCATAATGAACCAAACTATAAGATTATACCAAAAATGATACAAGTGTGAACCCATTATAAAACTCACCTTTTTTCTTAGTAACTTCTCGAAGCAACAATGGATCAATCCTATTTTGCATAAATGTTGTAGAAAACTTCTTCATTACGCGAGGATTTACTGTTGGATGCCATTTCAAAGCTCTATGCATATATCTTTTTAGTTTGTATTGTTTATGATGAAAATTGTATTGGCTGAACATGAGAGTAAGTACTTCCCAACTTATTAGATGCTGGTGCTTCTTTGTTTGGATATGATGCAAGTCTTGCTCATTTGAGTAACATATTGTTGTTTAAGCTTGCCATGTTTTAAAAAAATTAGCTGACTTGTGTGCTAATCTCAGTTACGTTTTGCAGTATAGAAGTCTTTAAAACTAGTCCCTCTGTTTTAAATTAAGTGATATTTTATGTGTATTTTTTGTTTCAAATTAAGTGATGTTTTTACATTTTATGCAAAAATACCATGTTATTTGGTATGTTTGACTATTAGTATTCTGCATTTTGATTTTCTATTGGTTGAATTAAATGTAGTTAATGCTGTTTTTATTGAAAAAGATAAATTGAATAAAAATTAATGAATCATTAATCGATATGCAACAATTTTAAACATCACTTGTTTTGAATCAAAGGGAGTAATAAGTTTTTGGGGTTTCTTTTTGTTTGAATTGAGCAAATTTTGACATCCAAAAGGAGAAAGTTCAAAGCCAAAGAGTTGACAATTATATTAAAAAATCATCTCTAATTTTTTTAAATCTTTTTCATATTCTACATTTGTTTGTTCATGGCTTTTGAATTCATATCTATCCTTACAGAACGTGTGCTTTTTTTGGTAGATTGAAAATTTCTTACTCTTTCTGAATTTTCTAGTTCAAGAGAAATGAAAATTATAATGATGTGGATTGTGGAGTGCATTAGCAAAATATGATAGGAGTCAATGATAAAGTTATGTAGTTATTGTGATAAATTCATGTATGAATGAGATAAGTGGAAGAACAAGTCTGGTTTACTAATTCACATCACCACAAAGTATTCTTTCCAATTAAGTTTTCTTTATGTTATGCTTTTGTGATGTTAACATCAAAGATAAGAAATCTTCAAACCCTTACATAAAGGTAAGTTAATAGATCATTATCCACACTCAAAGCCACATATTGATTGTCTTAACATTATATAGTCTTTTCATAGCATTATTGTAACACCGGTCTCATCCTTGTCGAGAACGGCATACTGTTAACCCTAACTTATAATTCAAGTAACTTCAATTATTTCATGATCAACTTTTATTAATTACAAATCACATTCCAATATCTAATAAATCCAATAACCAAAATAAATTGGATATAGTTTGAATAAATAAATAAAAATATCGTCTAAGAAATAAATAAATGAAAAAATCTCATTGATACCAAAAACAATGTCAAAACCGTCCAACTGATCCGAGTACTCGTCAGTCTCACCTGAAAGATTGAAGAGAAAAAAAAGGGAATTATGATAACTTAAATTGGACAAAAAAAAATTGGTTAGAGAAAAATTCAAATTGGTTTGAGATTCAGATTTCCGATAGTTACAATTATTTTACTAAATTTGAGATTGTGATGATCTTCTCAAAATGTCATTGCCAATCTTTGATGATGTCCCTCTCTCATATTAAGTTCTCTAGAATTTAGAAATGTGTACAAAAGTATAATTTTTTAACAATAAATAAATGAGTTTAAAGAAGAAAAAAAAAGTAACTAACAGATTTAGTGGGAAAAGAAATAATGAGAATAAATGCTTTTGTCATGCTTACCACCTTTATCCATTGAAAAATCCTCTCCATCCCAAGACCGACTCAGAAATTAAAATTTGTTATTCTTGATCCCTTTTTTTTCCTTCTTATAAATAGATGTAAACACACATAACATTCAAGATTTTAAGCTTTCTTCTTATATATGTAGAAAGAGACCAGAGAGAATCAATCTATCTATTAATCAATATACACATATCCATCTATATTGGTTTACACCTTTTCTTGAAAAAAAGTTGAATATATTTTGATAATCTGCATTTGAGTGATTCTGGTTTTTGTTAAACCAACTCATCATCATGATCACTTTCCAAGAAGAATGGATGCTTACAATTCTATCGTCGTGATCCTCTGCATCGCCTTGTTCGCAATCAATTTAGTGTTTTCTTGTTTCACATGCTTCTCCATTCTTCAAAGCTTCATGACAAAGACAACAAACCAAGATTTGAGTGACCTCAGAAAGAATCTTCTTGAACCGGAGGAAGCTAAACCGGATGAGAATGTAATGATCATTGCAGTTAACCAAGGATTCTCTGATTGTGTCCAAGATTGCTCTCATGATGATATTTGTGCTTGTTGAAGAAAAAAGGTTGGTCCTGGTTGGTTAATGTTTTCATTAACAAATCTTCTAATGGTTTTTTCATCTACTTGTTGGTTAAAATCCATAGATTGAGAGTTAGTTATCACATCTTTTGCATCAAAAATTCTAATATCTTTTTTTCATTGTACCTTGAAAGAAATAATACAGACTGTAAACATATGTATATTGTTCATTATGTTCTGTAATGGAACTGTTTTCTGTTTCTTGAAGTTAATTCATGAGGTTGTGCAACATAAACCATAACAATTTGTGTCATTATTTTTTTTCCTTGATGTAATTTAGATTTTTTTTTAAACCGAGGAAGTTCTAAATTTTCCATGATGTTGATAATTCAAAAAAAAAACTAGTAAGTGTATAATAAAAGAAATGATTGAAGATAATAAATCATTTGTTTGATGGTCCCTTTGATTAGTTGGATGAAAAAGAGATAGATGTGAAACTCTAGTTGTTAAAGAATTAAAAGAGTAGTATTAGCTAAATAGTAGTGGGGAAAAAAGAGGAAGAAAACATTAGCTAACATCATAAGCTCGAAGCTTCGATGTATGAATTTAATATTACTATTTTGATATAACCCACCACATGTTTATTGATTGATTTAGTAGCTAATCGTATTTATTAGAACATCATTAGTCAAACAATGCAGTCGGTTGTTGTATACGCAATTATAGTAATTTAATCGTATTTATATTCTTTGTCACACTCTCTTCACATGAGTTCGAAACTTTTAAGTTTCATGGACATTCAATTCAACATTCATCGGCAATAAATGATGATAAAATCCGTTTCAACCTTTTTCGATGGACATGATCGATTTAGGTTCTAATTGGCAATAAGTGGATTGTAAAACCGTCCGACCCTTTTTGATGGACTGGAATGATTTTAGATTCAGACAGTGTGTTCACGATCTAACTCTAATATTATGTTAAGTTTCATAAGATTTTTAACTCAAAATTAATTGACAATACATAGATTTATCAATATCACTTATATATTATTCAAATCTCTTCGTATTTCCGATTTGGGCCTTTTTTTTTAATATCAACATGGGACAAATTTATTTTTGGTCACCAGATCAACATGGGACACTAATTTTCACAAAAGTACAAAACTATTTACACTTGCTTTTCTTTAGCAATGCCTTTAGCGACACAATCCACCCTAAGATCTTGCTTGTTTAGTATGTCATTGAGAGTGTTTGATCTTTCTTGAAGATGTTACGAGTTTTGTAATTTGCAACGAAGTCAAAAGATATGTAAGGAACAAAATGTGACAAGACCCGAAGCTAAGTTTACACAGCAGAGAACATTATAATTGTGAAAATAATGTTAAAACTCATCGTTTTCCAGAAACAGTTGCATTGTTGTGCATCCTCAACAAGTCATCAGGCGTTACAAGAAACCATCCTCCATCTTTCTGAGCCAACAGCTTCTGGTTCACTGAGTCTATGATCACACTCACATTCCCGAACCCATATATCTGAAGTCCATTGTGCGTTCTGTTCGGTTTCGGTTTGAACAGCAAGTCATTCTCTTGCGCAAATACTTCCAAAACTTCTTTCAAACTCATCACCTCGTTGCTATCCATCTGAGCCTGAGGCCGAGCCGGGGCTGGCTTGACGTGGCTCTGCTCTTGTGCCCTTGCCCTTGGCTGAGAGACTTCGACTCCTTCAACAGCTTCCATCAACATATCTAAACCACGCTTTAGCTGGATTCGGATCCTCTCGTTCGCTGAAAGCTCTTGCGGAAAAAGCCCTTTCCAACCATTATACCAATTGTGGATCTCTTCGAACCTAGGTTTAGAACGCAACCAGTGATACAACACATCTAGCCACTTGGGGAAGAAGAATCTCTCCATCATATCAGCCATTAGATGTATGGGTACTGCAGATGCCCACTTCATAACCCAAGTAAACCGGTCTAAATTCTGGTTTGCCGGGTTTATTTGAAACTCTTGCAAAGCCAGCTGAAGTTTAGGAACTATGTAACGCCGCATAAGTTGTTCCCAGCCTGTAGCATCAAAGACGGTCTTCCATGGTGAAAGGATAGTGTAAGCAGATGGATCACTAGGATGCCAAGCATCAAGAACGTTACTCAATTTCATCTGAATGATCTGATACAGAAACTCCAACTTCTGACCAAGTATTGGCAACCATGGATGCACCCAAACGTGGATGGCAACAATTTCCCTTCGTGGATCCCAATATTCAACAGCAGTCGACAATTTTGGCAGCACTACCGTGTCCAAAATCGTATGCAAGACGGATGAAGGAAGCAAATTTTCCCAGGTCTCTAAAAATCTGAGCATCGGCTCAGGGTCTCTAGGTTCCCATGTGTTGATGCCTGCTATCCGCACAGCGGGTAATACTACCTCTGAGACTAGTTGGCTATAAGGCGTTGACACAACCCAGATATTTTGATTCTCCTCAACTTCTAAAAGCTTTCTCCAAGATGATATAGCCTTGAGACCATGCGCGGCATCGCTAAGAGGGTCCCAACCCTGAAACATCCTTATAAAGAGAGGCAAGGCCAGCGAGCAGGCAATGGTTGACAAGTTACAAAGCTTATAATCATCAGGATAGCTTGTTTGCAAGTCCTTGAAACGATTAGCAAGTGAATCCAGTGACAAATTCCCAGACGTATTCTCCAGCTCGATTCGACTGATTTCCTCGGCGATATATTCCATGTTGTCCAAGTGTCTTTTTTGTGCTTCTTCCTCCTTTATAAGCATCTCCTTCTCCTGCTGCAAGCTCAAGGCTGATTCTCTCTCGTTCCTCAAGTCTCTATCAATCCTCTGAATTTCATGCTCCACTAGATCAACAATCAGTCGCAAGTTGTGTTGTAACTCCGGCATTGGAACATCTGCTTCTTTTGCTTTCTCTTCTGCATCTAAATTTTCCAAATTTGTCACAACCCGAACCTGCGGTCCTCGCATATCAATAATAGTCTGCCCACCACCAAAACCCTCTTCCTGCTTCTTCTCCAACAACTCCTCTGCAGTGACATAAACTTCCTTCCTCACCCTCTTCTTCTTCCAAAGATTTCTCCCTCCTCTATCACCACGATTCTGATTATTCTCGCTGACACTGACCGCAACAGTCTTCTTCTCCTCTACCTTGTTAAAATCAGGCAACTTCGCCTCCTTGAAATCATTATACCCCATACCCATATTTTTCGGCCTCAACTGCGCTTCAATTGGAGCTACCCTACCTTGCTCGTTCTTCCCAAGCCCACCACCCTTCTTGTACCCCATCTTTTCAAGCAGCTTCATACCGATTCCTTTAGTAGCTTTCTCAAACTCACCGATTTCACCGCCGAAATTATCCCTCTTTCCTCCTCCCTTCGCACCACCCTTTTGACCTCTCTTCTCCATCTTAGCCTTCCCTCTCATCTTTGCCCCTTCAGCTATCTTCTTCCCCAAAGCACCAGGTAAGAGATTATCCTCATCGTTAAAAGCAGAAGCATTAAACCCTAACCCTAAACCTGAACTTCCACTACCTAATCCACCTCTAACTTCCCTATCCTCATCAATCATATCACCATCATCGATTTTATCATCTTTCTCATCATCGTGTTCTCTAGAATCCTTATCAATCTCTTGATTCGGCATAACAGTACCTGTAGAAACAAAATTGACAGGCTTCGTTAAATCAGCCTTCCTTCCCGAATCTCGATCCTTGAGCCTCTTCTTCCGACCTCCGCCGCTATAATCATCGGAATCCGAATCGCTCTCGGCGAAGATTCCGTAAGTAGCGTCGTGTTTGGTTTGTTTCCGTTTCTCCTTCCTCTTTTCGTATACGAACTCGCCGTTCTCCCACCGACCTCCTTCGTAGTCGTTCTCCATTGAGAATCTCTCCATCTCTTGATACTCGTCCATGGCGACGGAAACAGATCCGAAACTCTCTGAGAATTTTCCGAAACTATCTGAGATAGGAAAATAAAAAGATCGAAGGAGTCGGTCGCCGACGTCGAAGCTAATCGGAGAGGGAAAGATAAATCAAATTAGGCTTTTTAAAGAAGATGGGCCCATCTCTTTGTCTTCCAAAGCCCATTTATTCCATCATATAAAACCTTGTTACATATGGAACTTTATAAACAGTTATAGTATTTCTTATAAAATCTTTATTTTTTGTTAATTAAAAAATCTTATTAAACTTATAAAAAAAAAAATTTAAATTGAGTTATAAATGTTTATAGTATATGTTTAATAAAAAAAATTTTATAAGTCGTCGGCTATCCGATCAGACCCCAAGTAAGAATCCACTTTGTGCTAATGAGTGAATTAGATACCACGCACTCTAACTCGAGTTTGAATGTCCAACTGGTTAATGTCGACGGTAGTCATATTGCATGTTACTAGACTACCATGTAAACTGTTTGAGCTTTCCACACGTATGTGTTATTAGGGATAAATATTCCATATCAGAAGTTGGAAGGGATCCTTAGCAATATATAAGGAACATATGCCAATCCACATATCGTCAATTGGTTTTAAGTTGGAAGCCCATGAAACTTAACATGGTATCAGAGCCTAGATCCGTACAATCCAACTCGATCCAATCGATCCGACCCAAAGTTAGTCCACTTGATTGTTGCCCGAAAATACCGAGATCTGTGGTCAAGAAAACCATCATCTCGAGAGGGCGTATTAGGGATAAATATCTCACATTGAAAGTTGGAAGGATCCTTAACAATATATAAGAGACATAGACCAATTCGCCAATTGATTTTGAGTTAGAAATCCATGTAACTTTCACATGTGTTTTACTTCCACATAGAGTTGATATCGGGGAAGGTTGTTCGCCCATACCGACGTCGCTCACATCTAAACCACGACCGTGTGGACAAATAAAGATTTTAGAATGGCAGCAATGTCTCCTTTAGTTTTTCATACGTATTAAATTTAATTTTTTATCACAAAAATATATGATTATTTAATTAGTTAATCTAAAAACTAAATCTTGCGTATAATTATAAAACTAAAAATGCTAACAAATGTACTTGTCTTTATATTTGTGTACGTAGGTATGCATCACGCAAAACTTTTTCTATTAAGAGAGAGTTCCTCGTTTCTAACGTTTAATATTTGACAAATTGTGTTTGATTATTTTAAAATATTGTTTCTTTAAAAAAGATCTCTAATTTAACATTTCCTTTTTGAAAAAAAAGAAAGAAAAAATGTCAATACTTTTTTTTGGTTCACACAGTAAATATATAGTCACAAAAAATTTAGGAACACATTATTTTCTCTTACCAACTTTTGTTGTTTTTTGCAACAATACATACACAACTTCTTCTGTTGTCTTTAAATAAGTGTTGTTATATTCTGTCTTAACTCAACTAATACAACAAAATCCCTTTTATTCTGTACAAACGACACATATATGGGATTTTTTAGAGCTTAACACATACTAATAAAGAAATGTCCCATCTTTTTAGTTGTCATAACAAAGAAAAGTCGAAGCTAGCTGACTATGACTCGACTTTTTTTAGTTGAATTTCTTTTCAAAAGAATGTTGTTATAATTTTCAAATTAATTACTAACCGTACAAAAATATGTATATATGAACCCTTATCGCACACATTGGTTGAACAATACAAACTTTTTTTTTGTTAATGGATTTTCAAATATTGAACAATACTTTCTCCGTTTTCAAAAGATAGATTTCATGTAAATTTAAAATACAATTTTTATGATCAAGAGGTTCGGGGTATGTGGGTCATTAATCTTTGTAGAACGGAAGTTAAACCAAATAAGATAGTTGCATTTGGTGAACCAACCTGCGATACCCCTGACCACTCTTTCCATGTGCCTCGGTGCTCCTCACCAGGCATGCATACTTACATGCCCGACAGTCGGGAGTGCTATTCCGAAAAAGATTTTAAGTCATGATTTATTGTTCTTGCAATTATCAGACGATATTTTTCGTGTTTTGTCCTCACTCGCATGATTCCGAAAACTTACTTTTCGGAAGGTCATCTATCATAATGTTACTCCAGCATAAGCACGTTTAAATGCGGAGTTTCTTCAAGATATGTAGTCGAAAAGATTAGTTGGCTTTGGTGATATAAATAGTTAAATCAATCTTTTTAACTTTTTCTTGCATACCAATTTATCTCTATAAATCGAAATTTCACACACAATTTTTCTCAACACGATTCAATTTCGTAATCTTTTTGTTAATTTATTAGACTTTTACTAGTGAGGCAACATTTCGTTAAGGAATGAATACAATTTACTTCCATTTCATTAAACTATGACTTGCCTTCTTTACTTTTTATCGTTTTCTTTTATTACTTCCCACAACGTAAAAAATAAATTTCAGGTGTTAGACCGACCACTTCACATTTTATCAATTTATTTTTAGGATATTTCGGGATACTTCTGATAAGTAAAGGGATATGTTTTAGCCTGGCGACAATATTTTTAATATTTTTCTTTAAGCCTATATTAGTAAAATTAATTATTTCTTGAACAAAACAATAAAAATCACTAGTTGATCAAATAAGCTTACGCTATAAAATATTTTAATTCAACCAACGACGTCCGTAGCCGTTAGGTCTTGTTTTGTGTTACGTGGAATTTAGTAAATGATAATGACCCCTAGACTACGCGTAATTGCATCATATTTATTAAAATTAAAATTTAATTGATATGGTTGGACAAACATTATCTTATAGTATATATAATATTATAGTATATCACATGCGTTTTCGTTCAGAGAGTTGACATTGCTATTCATCGTCTCCAAAGAACAACGCCACCTGGTTCCATATTTATTGTCTCCGATTAAATTAACTTAAACACTAAAAAATCAATATAGTTGTTGGTTAATGAGTTTATTTAAGTTTTAAGTTAACTTATTAACGATGTGTTGGACTAGTGGTTTAGCGCAAAAATTTGATTTTGTTGTACTTTTAGTACGATTCTGCGAGAAGTTTACACAATGTGTTTATCCGAGATATAAGAGAAAATTAGTAGATTTGGTCCGAACAGAGACGCCATAAGACAAGCAAAACAAGCATGTGTTTCCTGTATTCGATTTACAGAAAAATTTACCTTTAAAAAACAATTTTTTCTTTAAATAAATATATAAAACCGACCATTTTTTTGTTTTCAATTGCAATATTTATTAAATATGTGAATCTCATGGTCTGGGTCCGAACTCCTCTCGACAAAGAAAAATTTAGGTTAACTTCTACATTTTGACCTAAAATTTTAATCATATAAGGGGAAGTAACTATGTGACCAAAAAAATAAAAAAAAAAATAAGGGGAAGTAACTAATGAAAAATATTTAAAAGATGAGAAAATCATGCGTGAGAACTCTCATTCCTCTTGTGTAGATAATTAAATGTAAACGGAGCACAAACAATAAAAAGAGAAAAACATATAAATATGGAATTTAACAAAAAAAATTTTGTAAATATGGAAGTATCATAGACTATATACTTTATATTAAAAAGTACTAATTACTCATGCAATAAAGCCACATGCATGTAGCGTAAGGAAAGGAAGACAAAATTAAATTTTTGGAAATACACACTAAAGAACTTGTTATAAATTCATTGCCAGTTGCACATACAGCGATTTATTACAATATATATCTTCTCTCTATATGTAAAATAAACAAGTTTTTTTTTATCAACATATTTATTATATACAGTATGTCATTTTACGCATATATATATATAGATATACAGCTGCCTCCCAACATATATAGTCAACTGATAAAATTATAAGCATCACAATTATAGTTTTGTCTCCTTTCTTTTCCTTTCTTTCTTGCTTCCTCTCTTCTTCATAGAGATCACACATTCTTGATGAAGATGATGGAGATAATCACAGTGAAAAGGTTGATCTTGATCGGTTTTTCGATCTTGATACTGAATTGGATATGGAGAGCTGTGAATTGGGTTTGGTTAAGACCAAAGAGGCTTGAGAAATATTTGAAGAAACAAGGATTTTCTGGTAATTCTTATAGAATTTTGATGGGAGATATGAGAGAAAGTAATCAAATGGATCAAGTTGCTCATTCTTTTCCTCTTCCTCTTGATGCTGATTTTCTCCCTCGCATGATGCCTTTTCTTCATCACACTGTTCTTAATCATGGTATGATCCATCAAAACTCAACTTAATTCTCAAAGCTTTTAGGTTGTATTTTAAAATAGTTATTTGAATTAAAAAAATGTGAATCTAAATATGAACCTATAGTTAACTTAATCTTGTGTAATATTCATAACAATTAATTATATAAATTTGGTCAGGAGTCTTCCTCTTAAAGTTCTATATCATTTCCACAAGGTGTGTATATATAAGAACAGAGAGATCCAGAGTAAGGGGATTAAAAAGTTAAGCATGTAATTAAGATCTAAATCTGATATATCTCTTTTTGTTTTCTAGCTATAATCTAAATCTAGCTCGTACAAAATAAAATAAAATAAATAATTTCTTAGCGCAGCATAAATGTCTACAATAAATCATTCTTATATGTGTTTTTGTTTCATATTTATTTAGATTAGTTAAAATTTTAAAATTAACTAATATAGTTAAATTTTATATATAATTAGGGAAGAAGTGTTTCACATGGTACGGACCGTACCCGAACGTGATAGTAATGGATCCAGAGACACTACGAGAGATAATGTCAAGACATGAACTCTTTCCAAAACCAAAGATTGGATCACATAATCATGTCTTCCTTAGTGGTCTTCTTAATCACGAAGGTCCTAAATGGTCTAAACATCGAAGCATTCTTAATCCTGCCTTTCGTATCGACAATTTAAAGGTAATTTTTTTATTATTTTTTGAGTAAACATTGAAACCTTCTTAATATTTTTTATTCCCTTCGTTTTTATTTATATGTCGTTCTAAAGTGGATTTTTTGTTTTTAAATAAGTGTCGTTCTCGGTTTTTAAGATACTTTTTGCAAAGAAATTCTTATTCTAACCTCAAGTTAATAATAAGATTGGAGAGAATACTAAGAGATTAATACAAAATATGTGAGTAAATACGAGTATTATGGACAAATTAAACTTTTCCTTAATCTACGTGAAATACTCTGGAACGACATTTAAATAAAAACAGAGGGAGTATATTTCTAGAGACGGTCTTATTAAAACGGCAAAATTTAAAAATGTAATTGTTATCGATATAAGAACCACGGTTGCCGCTACCTTAGGGACGATCCAGAAATTTAATAAATAAGTTTTGATGACCCAAAAAAAAAGTTTGAGTAAATTAAAATGAATATACACTGCTCATTTTGACTATTATAAGTTTTTTTTGTTTTTTGTTTGGTTTTATAATTAACTTTTTAACTCTGACACAATGTGAACATTTATGGACGTCATTTTCTGTCTCATTCTTTAGATTTTCATCAGTTTCATTCTTCTTTTCCCAATTTCCAAAGAGAAAGTCAGATGCCTAACGTCTTTGTTTGCAAAGCAATAATAAACATTTTTTTTGTCATCATAATAAACATATATTATCCACTCTTTTTTAAAGATTAGATTTTTCACAAAATTTTTTATATAATTTTAGATTGTAATTTTAGATTTTTCAAAAATTATCTATCAGACTGTAAATATTATCTCTCCCTAGTAAAATACTTCAAAGGTATTTAAAAGAATAGAAAACAAAGAAAAAGTCGGCAAAGAACTAAAAGCCACCAACTATAAAATCTAAAAGCAAAACAACAGAAAAAGCCAAAAAGTCGAAATCATATTTCAAATCAAGAATTTCTAATAATATTATGAATTTTCTAATTTTCAGCAAAAGAATTTATCATTTCATCATCATCATAAGTAAAGAAAGTCACATGACTCACATAGATCATTTATTATCTTCAACAAGAAAAATATCAATAAATAAATGGTTATATATCAAGAAGATATAAATGCAAATTTTTATTTAATTTTCTAAAGGACCCATTTATATTAATTTTTGCATGCGAACGTTTTGTTTTATTTTTTATTTTTTCAAATAAAAATTCATATATTAATACTATTTCATTCTTTTTTAAAAAATGGACAGAGCATACTTCCAGCATTCAACTCTAGTTGCAAAGAGATGTTAGAAGAATGGGAGAAACTAACTTCAGCAAAAGGAACAGTGGAACTTGACTCATGGACTTATTGTCATGACTTAACCAGAAACATGCTTGCTCGTGCTTCTTTTGGTGATTCTTACAAAGATGGCATCAAAATCTTCGAAATTCAACAAGAACAAATCGATCTTGGTCTACAAGCTATTCGATCCGTCTACATTCCTGGATCAAAGTAAGAAAACTAAATGGTTTTTGACATTAAGTCTTGTTACATAGTGGTAATTATAACATGTTATGGTCCCGAGCTTTGGTCCTGAACCTCCTGGTCATAAAAAAAAAAACGGATGATTTTTTTTTAATCAAACAAGTTCGGAAGCTAGTAAACTAATCTTGCTGATTATGTTTTCATGTTCTTTGATATGTAATATTGTAGATTTTTGCCAACAAAGTTTAACAAGAGGCTAAGAGAAACAGAAAGGGACATGAGGGCTATGTTCAAAGCTATGATTGAGACAAAAGAGAAGGAGATAAAAAGAGGAAACAGCGACTTGTTATGCTCGATGTTGGCTTCGAATACGAAGATGATCAAAGAGCAAGGACTTGATTCCGGGCTAAGCCTCGACGATTTGATAGATGATTGTAAGGCATTCTATCTAGCTGGTCAAAATGTGACTTCTTCATTGTTTGTTTGGACACTTGTTGCTTTAAGTCAACATCAAGAGTGGCAAAACAAAGCAAGAGACGAGATTTCGCAGGCGTTTGGTAACAACGAGCCGGATTTTGAAGGATTAAGCCACCTAAAAGTTGTAAGTTAAACATTTCCAAAACAGAACAAACCATATTATAACAAAAAAAAAGATGTTAACTTATGTTCTTTTGATCATTGGGAAAATTTGTCATTAGGTAACAATGATACTCCATGAAGTTCTAAGACTCTATTCGCCAGCTTACTTCACATGCCGAATAACGAAACAAGAAGTGAAGCTAGAGAGATTCTCTTTACCCGAAGGAGTTGTGGTCACAATACCAATGCTATTGGTGCACCATGACCCTGATCTTTGGGGAGACGATGTGAAACATTTTAAGCCCGAAAGATTTGCTAATGGTGTCGCGGGCGCAACCAAAGGAAGGCTATCCTTCTTGCCATTTAGCTCGGGCCCTCGGACTTGTATTGGTCAAAACTTTTCCATGTTGCAAGCTAAGCTCTTCGTGGCAACGGTTCTTCAACGGTTCAGTTTAGAGCTTTCTCCATCGTACACTCATGCTCCTTTCCCAGCTGCAACTACATTTCCGCAACATGGAGCTCACTTGATCATCAGAAAAGTTTAGAAGAAGATGTAGAAAGAAGAATGAGAACAAAATGTAAAGTGCTTCCTTTTTTTTGGTTCATCAAGAAGACAGAACCTTCAAGTGTAGTTAAAATGCAGTTTGAATCTGCTCAAGAAATCTTTATTTGTGTGTTTTTTTTGTATATATAAGAAACATCTTTTTTTTTTTGGATTTTTGATGATTTTTTAATTTTAGTAACAAGCAAGAAACTAGTTTTTATTATTCTTGTATGACATAATACAGTAAAAAAAAATTATGTGTTTGAATAAATAAAAGAGTGTTACAATATCTTCTGTCAATGAAGCTAATCAATCCTTTCAAGATTAAACATCACCATGTCTTCAAGAGCTGATCTGAAACTACTTCTAGGAAGACAATTCAGATTGTTTATGGCAAGTTCAGCTTTCTCCTTAGCCAATTCTTGAGCTCTCTTGATTCCACCGCGGTTTCTAACCATTTCAATGGCTTCTTCAAGCGATCCCGGTTCACAAAACTCAGACTCAATGATCTCCCTTAGCCTCGGCTCATTCTCTAGAGCGAAGATCACTGGCGCGGTTATGTTACCTTTGGCTAAGTCATTGGCTGCAGGCTTCCCTAGTTGCTCTGAGGATTGAGTGAAGTCCAAAATGTCATCAACCACTTGAAAAGACAATCCAAGATTCCTCCCGAATTGATACATTTGCTCCGCTACCTCGCTTTCCACGTTACTGAAAATTGCGGCTCCTTTGGTGCTTGCAGCTACTAATGATGCTGTCTTGTAGTAACTCTTGAGCAAGTAATCATCGAGCTTGACGTCACAATCAAATAAACTCGATGCTTGCTTTATCTCACCGCTTGCGAAATCTTTGATCACCTGAAAAAAGGATTAAACACAATTCAGGCCGAGTGTTCGTGTATTGTCTAGCTTCTTTCAAACTCAAGAAACAAAGGAAAGAGAATTTTTACCTGACTTATGAGCTTAATGACTTCAAGGTTTTCGAGATTTGCTAAGTACCATGATGCTTGAGCAAACATGAAATCTCCAGCTAATACAGCTACTCTTGTTCCGAAAAGCTCATGAACCGTTTCCTTTCCTAACAAACACACATAATATATATAAGCCAAAACGTTTTCCGAGAAAATGTACATTCAGATCAAAAGAATGAAACTTATGTCTCACCTCTTCGCATATCACTTTCGTCTAACACATCATCGTGGATCAAACTTGCGGTATGAATCATCTCAATGATCTCAGCTAAACGTCGATGTTCTACTTTGAGTTCTCTGCACAAAAGAGTAACTAGAAAATCAATCACTTTGTCGCTAAATATCAAGGACAACAAAAGATGCAACAGCAGCAGCTTTCGTATAGATTACTTTAGGCCAGCTAATTCCGCAGTGGCTCGTGATACAAGGAATACTAAACCAGGTCTCATTCTCTTACCACCGGCACCAAAAATTTGCTCAGCCGCGGATATCAAAACCGGATTCTCTGCACCAACAATCTATAATAGCAGAGCATTAACATCAAAATTATAAGTTACAACCCTCTTTTTAAGAGACCAAAAGGTAATGTTGCCGAGATACCAACCGATAAAAGATTGTCATTCAACCTCTGAAGATCATCAGCCACAACCTCAAACAGATTTTCCAAAGATATCGGCTTTCGTGACTCTTGCCTCAGATTAATCATCACTGTTTTATCTTCACCAAGACCTATAACAAAACATCAAAAGAATCATCAAACTCCAAATTCAAAGAGTCTTTAAAACTGAACTTAAAGTACTTAAGGAATCATCAGCTTAAGACTCTTTGCCTCAGCCAAAGCTAAAGGTTTCTATTTCCATATCAAACACTAATAAAAGCTCAAAACTTTACTGTTCATAAGACTATACTCTAGATAGCAAACAAAAATATAAAGCTCAAAACTTTATTAGTATAACACCAAAAAAAATCAATTTCTTAATCTGAATTAATTACGTTACAATGTTCAATAATTCAATAACTTAAACCAATAATTCAATTACTTAAACCAAATCAAACCTCCAAATCCACAATCAATTGTTTTAAGAACTGAAAAAAATTATTACCATTGACCAAAGTAGTTGCTTTGGGTTTGGCCGGAATCGCTCTGCAACTCCCTGAATCTCGCCGGAGAAACACCAAATTTCCACCGTAGCTTCTGGTACCAATCCTACAAACAGTCTTGGAGCAATTCGCGAACGAGATTCGACGACTTGTGGGTGAATATGTAGAAGAACATCCGCATGGCATCAGATCAAGAACACTCGTACCCAAGTCTATGTTCCGACACGACATCATCATCATTTCTCCGACAAAACCCAACTAAACAAAGATGCTTCGGAAACTGAGAGAGCCCAGAGAGAGAGACTTAGAATTTGAACTCGAAGGAGTTATTAGTGTATAAAGTCTTGAGCTTTTTTTTTTTATTTCGCTGACGAGAGATTTTCTTTGGGTGGACGAAACAAAACCACATAAGAGAGAAGTCTCTTAAAAAACTCGACCTTTGGAGGACGATAGAGATTTCAGATTTGTGTTCTTTTTTTTTTTTTTAATTTAATACAAATGCTGAGAGGGAAAAGAAAAGAAATAAAAAACATAGATTACTGAATTTCAGAAGCTGAGATGCCACCACGTGTTGTATAGTTATTGGTTCGACATCCAGCTCGTACTTAAAGATAATTTTGAGATTAGTAATTATTAAAATATAAATGAGGTTGAATCGATATGGATTTGTGAGTTCACTTCTTCCGTTTCATTCGGTTCGGTTTTTTCGGTTTTCGATTATTTCCATTTTCAAAATGTGGACTCGTTCGATTTTAAAATATTTTGGTTTGATTTCGGTACCATTTGAATTAAGTAATCAGTTGGGTATTAGTGTTCGAATATTTTTGAGTTTTTTGTTTAGTTTTGGGTATTTTCTAATATTTTTGGATATGTTTTCATGTATTTTTAAATATTTTAAATATTTTTAGATATTTTTGGTTTTCTCGGTTACCCGTTCAATTTTAATTTTTTCGATTTCCGAAAATTGGAATCATTTGGTTATTTTGTAACTCTGTTTTTTTTATTCTTCGGTTCTGGTTAGTATGTCCGCCCCTAAATCATAATAACACTTAACAAATCAATTATGTGTGCTGGTATTCAGATGCTTCTTATGATCTTGCCAAGAAAAAAAACCATTTTCAAGATCTTGAATTTGATCTCTCTTTGCTTCAAATTCTTCTTATAATCCTGTATTTTTTTTAGGCTTATTTGAATTTATGAACCTAAATAACAAAAAAAAGTTAACTTGGTTCATTTCGAGTTGATGCAACTTTGAACTTTTTGAAATAAATAAGAGATCAGTACATTTTAAATTGATGACCAGAACATGTAATATGATTCATTTCTACATACAAATCGATTTTGTAATCTCAAAAACTTTGACTCGGTTTGAGTCTATTCGGGTTTCAGATTTTTGGAGGCATAACATTAAATTTCTTTCGGATATTTTTATAATTTCTAATCGGGTTCAATTCAAATATATTAGGGTTCGGGTCCGTTTAAAATCATAAGAAAAACCTGAATATATCAGAAATTATTTCAGGTTCGGTTTTGGTTCAAATATTTTCATGATTTTTCGGTTATAATATTTTCTGACTTTTACAAACTTTTTTGGGTTTTCTCAAGCTTTTTTGGATTTCGAGGTTTGCTTCGGTTCGGATTTTTTGGAGTTTTCGGATTTTACGAATTTCAAGTTCATGTTCAGTTTGAAATGTTCAGAATTTTTAATGCCCATTCGAGTCAGATTGGGTAATCCGAAATACCGTCGAACAAGATCCGTTTAGGTATTTTAGAAACCAATTCAAATTCGGGTTTTCGAGTGGATATTTCGGTTTCGGATTTTTAACCGGCCCTAAACGGAGCGGCACAAGCGGTACAGTGGTTACCACATTTGTTGGCCAAACTCACTTACAACGAGACAAAAAAAAAAGTTGCTATACAATTGATCATGTGACCTCTATAGTACTTAGGCTTGCTATTGGTCTAAGTCTAGCTAATAGTCTTTGATAAATCAAAGATTCGTGATGATTAGTTGTCATGTGACTTCTATTGACAACTTTTTTTTGTTAAATATGTTATTACACTTGATTAAATATTATCAGTCTTTGGTATAACAATATCGAAATCAGTAACAGTCCATTCAGCAACTTGATTCATGCTCATATATATTTCAGTTCCTAAATCTATAGACGACCAATGTCTCTTCACCGGTTTCGTCTCTGGATCCTAAAAATGTTATGTTCGAAATTAACATAATGTTTTTGTTATAAAATTACAATGTAAAGACATATATATAGAGATTAACAATAATACCTGGTAAAAGTAGAGTGATTGAGAGAGTTTTCCGACATCAAGCTCCCAAGTTCTTGGATCACCAATCCAACCTTGTCCTTTCTTTGTCGGATAACCAAACTCTTCCCACACAGGATGAGGCAAGATCTGAAGAATCTCCTGCGGTTGTGGATTACTGTACGGGTCGCAAACTTCGAAAGGCGTCTCCGCGAAACGCGCGTTTCCCGGAACGCAGTAATAATGATACGCTTCGTAAGGGAACTTCTCCATTTCCGTCCTGTGAATTTTTGTTCCGTTTGGAAACGCGTGGTACGGCGGACAAGCGTTTAGGCGGTTGCGGCTACAAACTGCGGTTGACTCGGGGTTGATTATCATCTCGCTGTACCTCGTCACGTCCGTTGTGACATCGCCGTCGCAGTCTCTACCGTCGTTTTTCCAACAACTTCCCATGTCCATCAAGTAGAATTGGCTCCCTGAACCGCCGCCTTTTAGTATCTCTAGCGTGAATCTAACTTTGAAATTCGGCGATTTCAGCGTCTTGCGCGTTATAGATTTTACAAAAAAACAGAGCATTTTAGTCCGAAAAAACGATTGAGAATGCTCTGTTTTTAAGCGTTTGCGTTTCTGAAACAGAGTAAAAACCGGATTAGATAGATACTTACCGTCTTCATCATCCCTCTAGTGTCGTAATGGTAACCACCGGAGAAACCTCGAGAAGCGTCAGCTCGTAGATAAAGCATCAACCATGGATACTTAGATGAAGTCTTCAACAAATGATGAAAAATCCAACTCTCATTTCCCCCAATCTTCTTCTCCCATTTCACTTTATAATACGAATTGTTATTACCATCTTCTTTGTCACTATCCAAATCCCAAGTCCCATAGAAACTACCACTCATGTGCCCTTCTTGATCCACAAAGTTTGTGTACTCATGATGCATTGTTGGCATGTTCATACATCCTTTCCCAAAGCAAGGGAACCTCCCGGTCTGGGGAAAAGGTCTGGTCTTTTTCCCGTTCTCGGGACAAATCGCGGCTAAAGTATCGGTATTACCGTTCTTTAGCATTATCATCCAAAACTGCCACGGATTCGGATTGTCCATGACTTGACATTTGTTTCCTAAGTATATCTCCTTTTGTGCAGCGTAGAGATCTACGCTTTCTCCGGCGTTTATTCCACCGTATGTTCCGTTTTGTACCCCGAGTCGGTTGTCTTTTTCGTCAACTTTATGGATTATCTTCGCTAAAAATGTCCAAAGAACACAACAACAAAAAAAACGTTTTCAGCTCGAGGTTTAAAACCGCGATTCTTTGCTCGTTTCTGCGTTTGCGTTTGAATCAATCAAGGCCTAAAACTAAGAAGTAAGAACACATAACAATGTGATTTTACCGGGGAAGCTAGAGTAATCGAGATCGAAGCAATCAGCCATTCGAGGACTTCCCATGTTCATAGCTTCTTCACCAACCTCATTGCATTGGTTCCAAGCTTCTATAGCCACCCTTAAACTATCATTTCGCATCCCCGGATCTCCCAAAGCCGATATATAATCGACATTCGTCGTCGTTGTAACGTTTGATTCAACAAAGGAATATGAAAGACATGAAAGTATTACCATAAATCTACATACTCCATAGACATTTTTCTCCATTGAAGAACTCAATTTATAAAAATTTACTTCTTATATGCTAGTGGTGTTGTATATATAAGCTTAGGCATGCCCATGAGCTAATGGGGAGAAATAAATTTTTTGTTGTTAACAAATTCATTAATCTATTTAAATATTTTAAAGCTCTGTATATTTATTTACTCACCAACTAAAAATAGAATTAACCTCTGTTTTTTTTTTAAATGGAAATAAGACTTTGTTATCTAAATAGACTTTTGTCTTAAACCATTTTTAGGAAAGTGCAACTTCAAGAAAAATCTCCATCTGTCACTGTTTTACGCTTGAAGAAATCTCTTGATGTTATCCACAAGATTGAGCAACAGATTGGTAATACGTTACGTGGAATGTATGTCTTACGTTTAAGGTTTCTTAACCTGTCTGAACAACAGTGTTTTGATGTACTTTTCTTACAGCACACGCTAACGATACAAAATTTACTAATTTTAGGGCTCCGAAATTTTGGAAATTTTGCGATAACCCACGACTTATGAGATGCAGTATGTGAATCACCACTTACGGGTTTAAGCTGTTTTAGAAAGATTGGTTCGCCAAAGACAAGTATCTTATGAAAATCACTACTTATTGGGCAACAGGGAACGTCAAAAAACGAAAGCATACAAAGAAGCAAACAGAGAGATAAGAAAGATAACAGAGAGAGATAAGAAGAGAAAACTACAGAGGAGACATTTTATTTCAGAAATCAAGAAACACAAGCGAGAGAATAGTTGGTAACAGAGTCTGAAGACATAGTTTCTTGGGCCACAAGGAATCACTCATTTTGGATTCTCATTGCATCGAGGTAAGCTTTTCCGTCAAGCTCACGAGAGAAAAATCCATCAAAATACTCTTTGAAGGTCACGCTTTTGAATAATGCTACAGTCTTATTCTTATCCAGTAGGTCTCTCATCGGACCAAATTCTTTGTTCGGTCCTGGACTGTGAAACGTTGCAATAGACAGCCTCTCTTTCTCAGAATTCACCGCCGCGCGATGTTCAATGCTTCGGTATTCCCCATTTGTTATGATCTACAAGGAAAAAAAAACCCTATCATCAGATCAGTGATCTACCACATGGTCTTCCATGTATGTATGTCGTCCAAAATTTGTTCACAACTGATCTATCGAAATGTAAATATCTAAAATTGGTTAAAACTTATATTGGTCTATTCCATTTAAATCTAGTCTTTCATGCCAGAACGAATCAAGTAAAAACTATATTTTGTCCGAGCTGTATTAATTTATAGAGATTTTACGGTATTTATATGACTTATACCTCTAAGACGTCTCCAACATTGACAATGAAAGCATTTGGAAGAGGCTTAACAGGAACCCATTTCCCATCTTTCTTGATTTGTAGACCTTCAACTTCATTCACCTGCATCAGTATGGTGAGTCCGTCTGCATCGGAATGCGGAGTAAAACCGATTACCTTATGGGGCTCTGGACAAGGAGGGTAATAGTTTATCCTCATACTCTGGAACAAGTCATCATCAAACACTTCTTCCATTGCTTTTGCTTTGATTTTCAGAGCTCTTGCGATTTTCGAGAATAAGATCTTAGCTATGCTCTTCACTTCAACAGAATACCTCTCCAATGTATCCCTAAGGAACCATAATCCAAAATTTTAAGAGACAAGAACTAGTGGAGCTAGTAAGAACGGTTAGCACAATTAACATCATCGGCGCAAAGCTAGACAGTTATTTGAGTGGGTGCAAGGGGATTTCAAAATGATGCCTCATATAATTAGTGGGTGCATCTGTTACCATTATGACACTTTAGTACTTTTGTCTAGTTTAAAACAAATAGTTATTTGTCGAGACTCATTTGGTCCAGTGGCAAAGACCCTGGTGCTGAGTACTCAGGCGTCTAGAATTCGACTCTAGTAAGTCGCGATGCCCCGCGTCGTAGGGTTTGACTATGGATCGGGTCTTGTCGATCTACCCGTGTCAAAAAAAACAAATAGTTATTTATATCTTAAATGGATGCACTTGCATCCACACCTTTCGATATAGATCTGTTCCAATTAACAACCAACCTGAGGGGAAGAGGGAGCTTGGGGAACAAATGCGGGTCACGTGATCCAACAGGTTGCGTTACGAGAAAGAACATGTCTGCCCAATCCAGCTTCTGCTCTTCTGACACCACAAAAATTTGTCCGAACCCTTCCATCTGGTTTGGTTGCTGCCACAACAACTTCTTTTCTTCCATGGGAAGGTTGAAGAAACCTTGAATCTCTGACTTTATTTTCTCCAAGAAACATGATTCTATTTCATGGTTCACAAGCTGTATGTGACAATAAAGACACAAAGTTTTATACTCCATTTTGGGTTTAACCTAGCGATTATATTTAGAATAAGAAGTTAAAATGGGTTAGTGATAAAAATCTCATATCAGTGGTTTAAGAAGTTGTGATCTATTATATAAGTCATTCCACCATTGTCGATTGATTTTGGGTTGAAAATCCATAATTTAACGGAATAAATTCTAGAAATATATAAGAGATATGTGAATTCACTCATTCTTAATTAGTTTTGAGTGAATTAACTCATATTTTTATATATCATTTATATTAACTTTCGATGTGAGATATTTATCCTTACTAGTTTTTTTTGTGTGTATAAAACCAGTTCTTGCGAACAAATTTGCAAAAACAAGAATAAATTAAGTCTAAGACTTATTAGAGAAGAGAAGAGAGGCTTATCTGTAGAATATTAAAGATTGATACTTTAACCTGGAAAAAACCCCATTCTTTGCAAGCAAAGTCGAGTTTCTCAACCTCAGAGTCCATGTCCGTTGAAGAACAAAGCCGTTTCATGTCAATGATTGGGATCTCGTTATTTAGACCAGAACCATCGGTGACTTCGGTTTTGTCTTCATCAGACCGAACATACCTTGGAGGAACGGTTGGGATCGTTTTCTCCTTCACCATCTCTTGTACAGAAGGAACTAGAATTGAGCTCCACTGAGCTTCTCCTTTGGATTCCATGGCAGCTTTCTTCCTTGTAGTAATGAGATGAGTCTTTCAAATGATTTTTTTTTTAAAAAAAAAAGTTGAGACACTACTTGTCTTTATAGCAATGGTGTACACATTTCTAGAACTTAAAATTTAAATCCACAATTAAACTATATTAGATCTATAATTATTATACTAGTACCCATGTGAGTTTTTCATTAATGCTGATTTTGTTAAAGATTAAAATTTAGCGGGATTCCCGTGGATGCGCACATTATATTAGTCTTGCAATTTCGTATTGCGCAGCGAGGATTAGCGCAGGATCTTAGTGGAGATCTTAGCTAATTTTTTAATTTATAAAAAAAAGTAAAAAAAGCTATTGAACGAGTATAAAATCTCTAACGGAAGAGCCGGTTTTTCGGTGTCTCTTGGTGCCTTTTTTTTTCGTGTCAGAATTACTACATTTTTGGATAGTTCCGGTTCGGTTTTTTCGGTTTTTCTTTTTGTTTTTCGGTTTTTAGATTCGTTTCAGATCCGTTTATGATTTTTCAGGTTTCAGATCTGTTTCGGATCCGTTTAAAATATCCTGATCCGAACTCAAAATACCCGAAAATATCTGAACATTAATACCCGAATGAACCGGACCGAAACCGAAAGAACCGAACCGAAATCGAACGGGTAACCGAAAAGAGGATCCGATCCGAACCGATCTAAAAATTCCTCGGATCTGAAACGGATCCTAAATAGAAGGATCCGAGTATCCGAGATCCGAATAATCCGAATCGGAACCGATCCGAGAATTCGAATGCCCATGCCTATTTTAAAAATTTAAGAACCCCATTTGGAGTTTTTGCAATAATAATATAAAAAAAAAAAAAAGCTAAAAACACATTGAAGCTAAGAACCTTTCTTAGAGTTGTTCATGCCTAACTGCTTTATCGTAATTTTAGTTACTTTATCGTAATTTTAAAACTCTGGGGTATATTTTAATAATATATACTACTCGTACAGTAAATCCCTAGATACAATCAGGAGCTTTTTCGCGGCGGTTCCGGCGGCTTTCATAGCGCCGGAGCGGTCTCTGTCTATCTTTATTTTGTCTTTGGTTTGTGGTGTGTGACAGCGGCTCCATTCACAACAGATGGTGTTCGATGGGTGGGTCGATTTAGAGTTTAGGAGATTTCAGAGGTGGTGGTGCGATGGTGGTGCTCCAGGGTTTCTCCTCCGCTGCTTGCTCTTTTATGTCGTTTTGGTCTATGCACTTGGCGACAATTCCTCGGCTCTTTCATATCCAGTTCGCTCGGGCATCGTTTTGTCTGTGTGAATGGCTTTGTTCAAATCTGTCCAGGTTTGTCTCCTCACATTGTTATCTAGATTGAGCTGGAATAGCTTGGTTGGTGGTGTAGTAGTGTGGCATTCGCAAGCTCTGAGCCTTTTGTCAAATTCGTGGTTATTTTGGAATTGCTTCGTAGACACCATAATTCTCTTTATCATCCCTTGAGAATCTTTGCTTCCTTGCTGGATCTGTGTGTAAGTGTAAAGCCCTTGTTTGTTGGTGTTTCGAGAGTAAGTTGTAGCCTTTCCTTGATAAAATCGACGGGATGTTTATTCCGGGCTTTATACAAGGAATTGTGAAGCTTTTAGCTCATTGGATCGTCGCTGCGGATTACGATTGATAAACAGCCTCTCATCGTCTTCCGGGGGTGGTAGAAACCGGGTTTCTCGTGGCTTCTTACGTGAAGCAATATAAAGAGAACCGGTTGGCTCGTGGTTCCTCGTTGGGAGCAATATAAGGAGTTCCTCTTCCATCTCAAATAATTAAGCTTCGCATGCTCCTTAAGTCTTTTTGCTTCTCGTTCTCGATTCATCTTCTTCTCCGGCTCTCTTGTGTTCTTAACTTTAATTGATCTAGTTCTAGTGTTTGGAGTTTTTAGACCTGTGTCGGTTTGGTTTTATGATCCTCAGGATTAGTTTTATCTGTCTTTTAGCTCCGGGAATAGTTTGTTCTATTCGTAGGCTTTTAACTCCGGAAAGATATGTCTTTGCCGGCTTATTGATCATCATGAGTGTTGTAAGCTAATATTTTAAATTTCAATAAATTCTTTTAGATGGAAAAATAATAATATATACTACTCTTTTCTGTATTATTTTGAACTAGAATTGATGTATGCTAGTACGAAAGCAAGACATTATTATTCCGCTCTTATGTTTATATTTGAACTTTCATGAATAACGTAATATTTACATTTCAAATTTTTAGGCTTGTTGAAGATTACAATTCGATAAAGACATTACAAACTACTCTTTCCGTTCCTAAAAAGATTGATCTTCTAGTATTTTCACATAGAATATGAAACATTTAATCTTATCACATAGAATATGAAACATTTAATCTTATTATACATGAAGTGAATTTGCACGAGAGTAGAAATCGATGTAGTTGATAACAAGTGTATACTTAATGAAAGTAATAGATTAATTACGAAATTATCATTAATAATTGATTTATCAAAAATAAAATAATTTAATTAATTTTTTTTGTCAACAAATTTAGTCAATAAGTTTATAAAACAAATTTTACAAATACAAAAGTTTAAATGTTAAATAAATCAATTTATTTAAGTTAAAAGCTAAATAGAAGGCTAACATTAACGAATTAATTAAAAAATAAATTTAAAAAAATTCTTTTAAAAACCTTTGTATAACAAAAGGGAAGGGAAAAGTTAATCAATATTTTAGGAAGGAATGGAGTAAAATAATATGAGGAAGACTATACTACTGTATTTTTTTTTTGTCAACAAAACCCATTCTATTAAGCATTTGGTACAAGACTTCCCGTTAGGGGAGGTCGAAGAGAAACCGAGTTGCTTACATGGGTAAAAGAGGATCCCCTAAGCCGAGCTCTTTTAGCAAGAGAGTCAGCTTGGGTATTCAAAATACGGGAAATAAAGAAAATACTAAATGAAGGGAACATAGCTTTTAAAGCTTTAAATTCTTCTAACTCTGCTGCAAAAGCTGGCCATTCCGCCGGATTTGAGATCATAGCTATAAGCTGTGTGCAGTCTGTTGCAAAAGAAATGTCCGTCATGGATTCAGAAGCTAAACACTCCATTGCCCAAATAAGTGCTTCTAACTCGGCGTGAAGAGGTGTTAGGTTTTCCCGTTCGCATCGGGATCCTTCTCGCCGAATCGAGTCACCCTCATATATCGCCCATCCATATCCGCTCACTGATGCCGACGCACACCAAGATCCATCCACTTTGCAAACCCGTTCTAATTGTTTTCCAGTACCATAGTGCTTTATAGCACTATCCATGTCGGGCTCTTCAGGTTGATTCGCCTGTAACCATAGATCCGCTTCTTGAGTAGCGTGTGCAATTATATCCTGTGCCGATTCACGCACATTCTCAAAGACCACTCGATTTCTAGCCTTCCAAATATACCATAGGATCCATGGAAAAGAATGTAGAGAGTCCCCATTGGTCCCATCAGCTTTCGAATCCCTAATTAGATACTCGAAATTACAAAATAGCGACGATCTAGGGAAGATCGAAGGAGCCGAGGGGATTGGGGCAAGTGCCCAGGTTTGGCGCGCTGGCGGGCATTCAAACAGGAGGTGATTTTCCTCTGCTCCACAGACGGGACAATGTTTTTCCGTACCTATGTGTCGGTACTCCAGTCTTTGGCATGTAGCCAAACATCCAGTAATGCATTGCCACACAAAATGTTTCAGCTTTCGTGTGGTTTTGATCTTCCAAGCTTGTGCCGCAAGGGCTAACACTGATGGTCCCTGAACAGGGTGGTCACAAGCAAGACGAGATTGTTCTCTCGCGGCCCAGTATCCCGACCGTACTGTATAATTTCCAGACGAGGTATATATCCAGCTATACCCTTCCCTCGTAAAGTTTTTTTTGGGACGAATCCCAAGAATGCGGGGAATATCTTCCTGAGAGAATAGTTCTTGAAGTCGATCTGTCTTCCATTGCTTCGTCTCAGGGTCAATGAGAGCATTGACGTAAAGGTGGGGGTCTTTTTCCCCTCCCACACCCATTGGGGGGCGAGCCGGTCTATCCGGAACCCAAGGTTCACTCCAGACCCTGGTATCCATTCCCGAGCCTATGGTTCGGCGGAGGCCCGAGATAAGGAGAGGTTTTGCCGCCATTATGCTTCTCCAACCATAAGAGGGACGGTTGGACTTCTGTACGTGCAAGGGGCTACAATATTTAAAGTATCTCCCGCGCAGCACCCTACTCAATAATGAATTAGGGAAACGAATCAGCCTTCATAGCTGCTTGGCAAGAAGGGCAAGATTAAAGTCCTCGAAGGTCCGAAATCCTAATCCTCCCTCCGAGATTTGTATGCACAATTTATCCCACGCTATCCAGTGGATGCCCCGGCTCTCAGTTTTGGAGCTCCACCAAAAGTTGGCAATGGCTCCACTCAGTTTCGAGCATATGGCTTTTGGGAGTAGGAAACATGACATTACATATGTCGGAAGCGCCTGTGCGACAGATTTAATTAAGATCTCTTTACCCCCTTTAGATAGGAATTTTGATGACCATCCGTTGATCCTATGTTGTAAACGATCCCGCACAAAGGCAAACGCTTGGGCCTTAGACCCTTGGATCTTCTCTGGGAGGCCCAGATATGTACCCATCCCACCCTCTTGGTGGATTCCCAGGGATGCTTTTATGGCACTCCTTAAATGGACGGGGACCTCATTTCCAAACATCACCGATGATTTGGAGAAGTTTATCCGTTGGCCTGAGGCCTCGCCATAACGACGAATGATGTCTATAATCTCTTTGCTTTAGCTAGTATCAGCTTTGCAAAAGAAGAGGCTATCGTCCGCAAAGAGAAGGTGGGAAATGGGTGGGCTCGCCCGGGAGATCTGGAGACCTTTAATTCTCTCATACCATTCTGCATCTCTTAATTGTGCAACCAGAGCTTCAATGCACAGGATGAATAGATACGGAGAAATAGGGTCCCCCTGACGAATACCCCTTGTTGGATATATTCGCCCTTTTGGCGTCCCATTTAAAAGAATCCGATAAGAAACCGACGATATGCATTGCATAATCCAACCTACCCATTTAGGGGCAAATCCCATTTTCAGCATTAGGGCTTCTAAAAAGTTCCATTCCACTCTATCGTACGCCTTGCTCATATCAATTTTAATAGCCATAAACTTTTTTCGACATGCCGGGTTAGACCGAAGAGCATGGAAGTTTTCTTGTGCTATTAGAATATTATCTGTTATGAGCCTTCCAGCAACAAATGCCGATTGGGTCTCAGATATCAACTCAGGAAGAAATCTTTTGAGTCTTAGACTCATTGCCTTGGATATCACCTTGTAGCTGACATTACATAGGCTAATGGGTCTGTAACCTGCCATCTCTCTTGGTCTATCATTCTTGGGAATGAGGCAGATGTTCGTCTCATTCAATTCCTTCTCCAAGACTCCCGAACTATGAAATTTTTTCACCATATGGACTAATTCCTTTCCTGTTATATCCCAGAATTGCTGGTAGAAGAGGGCGGTCATTCCGTCGGGGTCGGGTGCTTTCCCAGGCCCTAGGGAGAATAAAGGTTTTTTAATTTCCTCCTCCGAGAATTCACGAGTCAAGCGTTCGTTCATAGCCTCTGTAACTAACGTTGGGACGTCACGAAGTACTTGCTCGAAGTTGTTTGAATTCGAGGACTCAAAAAGATCTTCAAAATAATTTATAGCCAATTTTTCAATGCCCGCCTCATTGTCTATCCAATCACCATTTTGGTCAGTCAACCCCTGAATGCGATTGCGGGCTCTTCTTTGTTTTGTGGAGGCATGGAAAAACTTGATGTTTTTATCGCCTTCTTTCAACCAGTTTGCTCTACTTTTTTGTTTCCAGAAGATTTCCTCCTCAAGGTACGCCTCACCAAGTTGTCTATTTAAATCCCTCAAAGTCTCAATCGGGACGCTTTCGTCAGGTTATGCTGCATCAATACGGTTCTGAAGATCCAGAATCCGTTTTTCTGAGTTCGATTTTGAGGATTGTTTCCACGCCGCAATTGCTCTTCTACAATCCTGAATGATAGCAGATAGAGGCTTCTGACCACCTTCTCGAGACGGGTCCCACCCAGCGGAAATCACCTCGCGAAGTCCTGGCTTGCCTATCCACCTCTTATCAAAGATAAAGGATCGCCGAAAGCGTTGGGGGGTATTTTGAATGGTGGCTAGGAGAGGTCTGTGGTCGGAACCCCACAGTTTTAAATACTCGACATGTGTATGGGAAAAAATATTGTGTCAGTCTTCATTTCCCATAGCTCTGTCTAGTCTACACTTCACCATACCATTCGTGCACCTTCCCACCCAAGACATTGGGTTCCCACTATACGGGAAGTCGAGCATTCCACAACATTGAATCATTGCTCGAAAGGGGAGAAAAGATGCCTCTGATCTTCGTTTGCCACCACGTTTTTCATGGTTCCCTGTAATCTCATTGAAATCTCCAATAATACACCATGGTCCAAATCTAGGGGTGGCTATCCAGGTCAATCTTTCCCAAACAATTTCTCGGCATTTAACAACCGGATCTCCATACACAAACAATATAAAAACTCGATTACCATCGATAATTGTCTCAATATCAAATAAACGATCATTAATACATAGAGATTTAACAGGATAATCCTTAGAGTAAAATAAAGCTAGGCCTCCACTAGTGCCTACCGGATCAACCGTAATAAGGTTATCAAAACCTAAGGAGATCTGACGATCTTGCAAAAAAGGACGATAATTTTTTGTTTCCGAAAGAAATAAGAAACCTGGAGAGTATAACTTGCACATCTCTTCCAGTCGACGGGTCGTGGCTTTTGCTCCCGCCCCTTGGCAGTTCCACGCAATGATCCTCATTCGAGAAGGTTGGATGGGTTCTGGGACCCCATCAAACCTTCCCTTGAAATCGTTGACATGTCTTTAGAAATTGAAGTCGCCTCACTATGAGGGAATAAAAGCTTCTTTTTGGTCTTCTCCTTTTGACTTCCCCGACGAGCACTCTGAGCGGTTTTCGGAGAAAATCTACCGCTTATATTCTTCATCTTCTTTAAAGCCGCACCGAGAGCAATTTTTGGGCTTTTTTGGGCCCATTTTGAGATTGGGGGCTTGCGGTGGTGAGTTGGAACACCAACAATCTCTTTCATTTCATGGGCCTTAGATACAACTTTTGGGCCCACTTTACCACCGCTAGCCAAAGAAGTCGAAACACTTTCGACACGCTCCTTCCTCTGCCTGAATCTGGAAGGCGATTTCTGCTTCCTGCCGTTGGTTGGTGACGGAGAAGACACCGGAGAGTTTTTTCCACGGTTTTGTGGCTTGATCAGATCCGAGACTGTGTGCTCCAGACTTACTTGCGGTGTTCCTTGATTTACCAGATCATCCCCAAGGAGATCGTCATCGTCAAAATCAACCTCCAATCTTCTAAGTTCTTGAGCCAGCTCTATTGATGTCATCATCTCCTTGTTCTGTTCACCGTTCTTCTTCTGGAGGTCCTCTCTCTCCCCATCTGCAACTAGGCCTTCCCAGTTATCTGGAGTTGGAACCCTAACCAATTGGTTCTTCATCGGGGCCTCTGAAACTTCACACCCATTGGTGGGAGACGCTGGAATCAATGGAGCCTTGACAGTAGCTGCCGGATTAGAGTCAGAATGACCATGGGTTGAGCCCGATCCAGCTGCCTTCCCAACCCCACGATGGTTTACAAGTTTTGGGTCGGCATCAATGGCTTTCCCCTTGTCTTGCTCCGAGAGATGTCGATCCTTCCTACGGTGGTGCTGAGCTTGATTGCTCCTGTCTCTCTCTCCCCTTGCGGATTTACCACTACCAACTCCGTGATCATCCTTTGGAGGGGATCCCTGCTCACGGCGCCTCTCTGGTGGAGATCTCCGATCGGGTCCGCCGGATCTGTGGCCATACATGGCCCGATGCTCTGTCCTAGAACCTTCTTGTCTTGGCCTCCAAACACTCGAGCTTCGCGAATGCTCAGCTCCTCTCCTACGCAAGCCGGAAGATGACTTGTAGCCTGCCTCTCTAGATTTGATCCCTTTGGGCTCCGGGGCATTTTGAATCCTGTGCCATACAGAGGTTCTTTCATCCATATCTTTTTTGTAGTCATCTCCTTTATACAGATTTCGCCTAACATGTCTTTGTTCATATCCCTTTACAGGACGAGAAAGCTGCGACGCTGCCTCAACTTCATCTACTCCCCAAGGTCTCTTGGAGCATCTTGGAGGTGATCGTTCTAAAGCTATCTGCTTCTTAATAAGAGCTTCTTTTTCTGCTTGCAACTTTCTTTCTGCTTTGTTGATCTTCTTTTGTTCTTCTGATATGTTTGGGCAGATGCTCTCATCGTGAGAGATTAGGCGGCACGAGAAGCAGTATCTGTGGAGTCTTTCATACGAATATTCCACAGAGAAGATCTCGCCAGTTTGAAATCTCGCCTTCGCCTTGAATTTTAACGGTTTTGTAACATTTATCGTTACTTGCATCCTAGAACGTTTTGCATCTGCAGTAACAAACTGACCAAGCGAGTTCCCAAGGTCTTTGAAGGTTTGGTCCTTCCAGAAGAGGGTGGGGACCCCGGATACAACGATAAAAAAAGTGATAAAATTTGGGAGTTCTTCATCCACAAAAGGCTTCCACCTCTCAAGGGAGAAGGACCACATGTTGAAATGATATGGTCTGCGTTTTAAAACCTTCAGTAAGTCCTCCTCAGTGTCAAAATCGAACTGAAATCTGCCTCTACCCAGGTTAGTGCCTCTGACTCTCCCTTCAACATCCCAGATCTTCTCACTTGGCATGATAGAAATCAATGCATCCGTGTTTCTTCCTTCATGAAAAAGTCTTCCAACCAGAGAAAGTTTAAATTTCTCCATCCGGTCTGAGAAATCGAAATCTTGAATTGTGACAATCTCCTCCTCTTCTTCTTCTGCAGGTGCTTTGTTTGTGCTTGTCGATGAAGATGGTCGCTGCAATAATTTCTCCTGAGGGGGAGGTGGACTTGGTCTCCACCAGCTTGGGACCTGTCTTGCTCTTGGACGAGGAGCCATGGTGGTCAGTTAACACCACACCAAGGAGAGAACCAGAGAGCCTTGTAAGAAAGGATATAGCTGTTCCGAGAGATGCCAAAAGAAGTACAGAGGCTTGCTCTGAAACAATAAGCGGAGGAAGCTTCAACCCTCTACATATAAGCAGTCATGAGAAGCAAGGTGCTGTTCTTTGCTAAGGGAGAAACGCCAGACAGATGTAAGGAGGGTGGTTTTGTGGTTTAGAAGGTGGTTTTTAGATTTGAAAAAATTTCCAAAAAAGGGCAAAAACCAGGTGGGTGGGGTGAGTCAGGGTAAAGCTGGTGAATTCTCCTATCCTAAAGAGGAAACAAACTGGTTAGGAGAAAACCGGGGGAGGGAAACCGCTCTGGTTAGAGTCATCTTGGGACTTGGGCCTGAGAGCATGAGTGAAACTGTTACAATAGTTTAGGAATTTTCACGAATTTCTTCGGCCAAAAAAAGGAATTTTTCGGATCATTTGGATCCATTTCGTCGCGCCCAGAAAAACAAAATAAAATATACTACTGTATATGCATAAAATAAAATCACACACCTCGCATATGTATTTCAAATCTCGGTGAAAAAAATGCATTTCAAATCTATAGTTTTTTTTATTATCAAACTTTCAAATCTATAATTATTTATTCGGATTCTTACTTGCATCCGAATAATTAGTCAAAATTTTGTTACAAATTTTTTGACCAAAACTTTGGTTAGAAAATTTAGTTTAAAAAGTATATGTTTTATTGTAGTAAAAAAAACATACTAGTAAAAAAATGGAGATTTTAAACTAGCAAAAAAAAATATTATAGTCACGACAGATTTCTAGACAAAATCGTGGTTATAGGATCGTTGCTTTTTTCCTTGGTTATATGAATGATTTTGTCACGATATAGCTACGAAAAAAAGGTTACGGTCCTAACATCCACGTATTTTCGTGGCTAAAACGTGGCTATACCAAATTTTTTTACTAGTTGCGATAAACCCACGACTTGTGAGATAACTGATTGTGAATCATGTGAATTAGTACTTACAGAAAAAGCTTTAGGCAACAACGAACGTCAAGAAACGAAAACGTGCAAGTTTAGAGCATGTTGAATGCTAAGAACTCTGGAGCTTTTAGCTATTTTTTTATTAATTTTTTTAGAATAAGAACTCCTTTGGGGTTCTTAGCAATTTTGGTCTATTATTGCAAGAACTCCAAATGTGGTTCTTAAATAAAATTTTTTTTTACTTAAAAAAAATCAGAAATATTTTCGAGTATTTTTTAAGTATATTTTCGGGTATTTTCGAGTATTTTTAGGTATATTTTCGGGTATTTTAGGTTTGGATCGGGATATTTTAAACAGACCCGAAACGGATCCGAAACTCCAAAAATCGTAAATAGATCCGTATCATATCCAAAAACTGAAAAACAAACAAAACGGATATGAAACGGAGTCGAAACGGAACCAAAACGTATATTTTCGGCTATTTTGGGTTCGGACGGGATATTTTAAACAGATCCGAAATGGATCCGAAACTCCAAAATTCGTAAACAGATCTGTATCATATCCAAAAACTGAAAAACAAAAAAAAACGGATCTGAAACGGAGCCGAAAAGAAACCGAAACGGATATTTTCGGGTATCTTGGGTTCTACTCGGGATATTTTAAATAGATCTGAAACGGATCCGAAACTTCATTAATGGTAAATGAATATGTAACGAATCCAAAAACCGAAAAACAAAAAAAAACGGATCTAAAATGAATCCGAAAATTAAATTATTCTGACCAAAAAAACAAAAGCATTAAGAACCGGTTAAGAACCGACTCTTATTTAGGAGCCGTAAGAAGCGGTTCTTCCGCTTTTTCCTTTTCTTTTTTAATTAGAAAAAATAATAAGAACCGCAGTTAAGAAATCGCGATGAACATGCCGTTAGAGCAGGATTAACAAAGAGATTGTATGGGTCTCTTACCATTTTTTTAAAGTAAAATTTAAATGGGGCCCACCAAAAAAACAAGAAACGGTATCTCCAGCTTCTTAAATAAGAAACGTTTCTTGATGAGTTTTTCC
The DNA here is from genome assembly GCA_900406275.1 of Anastatica hierochuntica. NCBI lineage: Eukaryota > Viridiplantae > Streptophyta > Magnoliopsida > Brassicales > Brassicaceae > Anastatica > Anastatica hierochuntica. Next base: position 47,276 of record OVAN01000387.1, read on the forward strand.
ACTGTTCGCGGGCCCACCGCCACCCGCGATTGGTGGATTTTTTTAATTTTTTTTTAAGTCGAGCAAAAAAAAAATTAATAAAAAATTGATTTTAAGAAACTCCTAATGGGTTTCTTTGTTAATCATGCTCAAATAGTCCTATTATAGCTACTAGAACTATTTCCGCGCTACGCGCGGGTTTGTGTTTGCGATATTTGACATTTTAGTTATTTTGTGATTTTTTAAGTTGTTGCATTGAGGTGACGTGGTTGGGATTTAGGTATATTTTATTTGCGGATGACAGTTATTTTATTTGCTTTGGTTGTGATCCGATTTTATCTGAGATATATGCTTATAGGATGGTGGGAAATTTTTATCTTAATTTTTTGAAAATAATGAAATGTTGTGAAGCTAACTAATTTAAATTTGAATGGAGTAGGAAACGGTAAGATCTTGAAAACATAAAGGAGGTTCAAGAGGCCTAACCATTACAAAGTGAATCACATGAATGTAAATTTTTTTTAATACATTTTTCACAGTGCAAGAATGCTCGCTCTTTCCAATTTATTTTGGATAAGCCTTCACGTTTGGCTTTACTAAGGTTGATGTTTTTGGTTATTGTATCTTGGGGCTCTTGTGACCTGCGAATGGTACGTAATTGCTTTTTAATCCAATATATAGATCGGGATCGATTAGGGATCTTTCTCCTCATTAGTGTATTGACTATTAGTACATGATGTTGTGAAGTGAATGTCCACCCTTTCTTTATATGTAACATGCAATGTGCGACTTATCGGTTAGTCTCTTTCCTCCAGTATATATTGAGGGATGCAAAACTGCTTACCTTTCTTAGGATGTTGCACGTATGCACGACTCTATATTATTCCTTTTTTTGTTTTATAACATTTTAGTATCTATTTATGTAGATAATTTTTGTTATAAAAAACTTACTTTAATTAGTTTTAAATTTTGTTTAATTAAAGATTTAATTAGATCATTCTATCCTACAATTGTTTAAAGTATACTAATATATAGATCATACATTTACTATTTGAGTTACTTTTGTTAATAATTTGAATTTTTTATTATTTTTTTGTTGCAATCACCGTTTTGCGATCAATTTATTTGTATTTCTTTGCTACAGATAATTGTCATATTTTTCAAGAAATTATAGTACACAACTCTGCATAATATTTTCTAAATGACCGTTTTTCTAGGTCGTAGATATATTTCAATATCATTTGTTTGATATCAAGTCTTGCTTGGTAGTTTAAATATTTTGTAAATTCATGATAAATCATTGAATGTAGGAGTCAATTTTCACTATGGCTATAAATGTAAAATACAATATAAGGTGATTTGATATCAAATGATGCGAAATAAAAAAATGGAAAATGTAAATAAAGTGAAAGTTTCATATTGTTTGATGACATTAAATTTTATTTTAAAATATATATTTTAGGGGTTATATTATTTTTTTATTTGTTTAAAAATTTGGAAACAATAAACCTATTTATTTTCATTCTAATTATACATAAATATGTTGTAGTTCTTTGTACGTTGAAATTGTGTTTTATGGCAAGAGGTACACAAATTTATTTAAAAAATTGATTTACCACATAAAGTATATTCTTTGTTCGATGGTAAAAGAAACATTATGGAAGTGCACATTAATATATTTTCGGATACTACAGTTCATACAATTAAACTTGATGAATCCAAGTTTGTTATCATCTATATTTTGTGACGCTTTAGGAAGGGAAGAAATTTACTGACACTTTAGTTTCTTCTCTTTGTTTATTTCCATTTTCAATTGTTACCACATAACTTTTTTTTAATTTTTGATGGTAGATCATCTTCTTAGTTTTCTCTTTTATTAATATTTTTTTAAAAAAACTTATAATAAAATAGATTTCAAAATATTTAGGTTTCTTAAATTTTCAGATACTTTCCTGTAAAATAGATTTCAAATGTTTAGATATCTTTAATTTTGTTAATGAAAAGGTAACTATCTCGAACATGAAGTAAATATTAAAATAAAATTATATCTTTTAACTAATTATGTCTTAATCGTCTTCATTTTCATTTTAGATATTTTTGGCTTGCATTTTCATTTATTTACTATGAAACTATAGTTTTATGTGTGATAAATTTAGAATTTAGTTTGCAAGATTAATTTCCATCCAAAGTATTTAAATTAGTAGTGGTGTTATTTTGTATAATTCAATCAAACTATATTACATACACTAATGTTAATAATCAGAATTCCATTTTCTCACTTCTTAAAAAGTCGCTAGAGATGAGTATATAGTTGCTTAAGTAGTGATACTTCTATTCAAATGATAAATTGTCGACCATTTAAATTTTTTTCACGTCACTATCTCCTTTACTCGGTACACTCTACACAAACGGTATGATTAATATCTGCGTCATTTAGGGATTGACCACGCTACACGCGGTTTGTTGGTGTAATTATATCTCTTTATAATTGTCACAATATATGAATAAGTTTAATATATTGCATTAGAGTGGTATTTTTTTTAAACATCTAGTTATGTATGGGCAAGAGGTATTTAAGGATTAAAATTCTAGGATTTTTTTTTAAATGAAACTATTATCTTTTCTTTCTTTGTTATATAAAATTTATGAAATAATCGTCATTTTTGTTTCAATTTAAAACCAGAAATTTTAAGTCGTTGCCAAAGATGAGACAACATGAGGCTGACACAATGCAAGTCATGATAACTGCGGTTGTGATCTTGGCATCTATGATGCTGGTGCCCGAGACGTCAATAGCTAATCCTCCGATACCCATTTCACTTATGTCTCACGCAAGAACTTGTATACAACAAATGAACCAATGTACATTTAGGTTGAGACCAGTGGATTAACGTAAGATGACAGCTAAATTTTTTCTAATGCAACTTTTGTTTAGGATGTTTAGTCTAAATATCAATTAATTTTCTTCTTGGACGTTTCTCTGTTATTAGTGTTTCACCAAATTTGTTATGGAATGGCGTAATACGAACAAAAGGAAGATGCACCTGTTCAAATCACTACAGAGTCTCTGCCTCAACCAAGATTCTAGTTTGGTTTTTGTTTAGCTTTATTTTCCTTTTACTATTCATCTAAGTCGATTATGATGTAGCTGAAGATCATGTCTCATGAATAAAGTACTTGTGTCTTAAAAGAAAGTAGTATAGTCACGATTTATCTCCTCATTGCCAGCCTTTTTGCAGGTTAAGCAACCTTGATCTGCAACATATGTTCAGACAATCTTAACCAAAAAAAAAACATTTGTTCAGACAATGGATTATGAAAAGAATTAAGTCTATATATGAAACTTACAAAAATATATAACCTAAAGAGATAAATTACTATTTCATGATAAAGTACTTGTTTCTTAGACTACGCAAGAGGCACACGGTCTACAAACACTAAAATGATGAATCAAACCTTTTAATCTCTATATTTTTTTCAGTTGAATTTGTTTCAAGCTTCTTGAAAATTGAGAACAATAGTGATTCTCTGTAGAAAATGAATATGCAATATTTCTTCAAAGTTAATAGAGTTTCGGTTTGGTGGAGAAACTATTAGAGATTTTTTTGAGTATTAGTGCCAGGGAAAATTCTGATATCGTGAAGTACCAAAAGAGGCTGAACTTTGAAACTGTATATTGGAATCTTATCTTTCCACTCGTTCACCAAAGAGACCTTAACTCTGAAATTGCTAGAGATAAAAAGGTTCCTGTAAGAATCTGGATAGAGAAAAATGCTATTGGAGGAAATAGATGCTCCCTTTGAAGTGCTCCCTTTGTATTATATTTATCGATGAAATAGATGCTATTGGAGGAAGTCGTAATCCCAAGGACCAGCAGTACATGAAGATGACATTGAACCAATTGCTAGTTGAGTTGNATTTAAACAGAATGACAAAATTATTGTGGTCGCAACAACAAACTTCCCGGAGTCATTGGATAAGGCCCTGGTTAGGCCTGGGAGGTTTAATCGTCATATCGTTGTACCTAACCCAGACGTGGAAGGTAGACGTCAGATTTTGGAGTCTCACATGTCAAAGGAAAATTTAGAACCGTTGCAAAAACTATCTCTGGTGTATCTAACTAATTAAAAGTTGTTGTTTCTAGCCTAATTAATATGGAAGAGGAAGAGGAAGAGGAATTAATGAGACGTGAATACACCTAATTTAGTTGAAGGCGTTAGATGGGGAGAAGATGAACCATTTTTAATTTAGTTTACGAAAGAAATTGAGCAAAGTTGTAGTCAATTTCTCTAATGATGACGTGGCAAGTTTCTAGAGCAAGTTAAGATTGCCTAGGTGGATAGTCTTAGAGGCTAGAAACAACAACTTTTAATTAGTTAGAGACGTGAATACACCTAATTTAGTTGAAGGCGTTAGATGGGGAGAAGATGAACCATTTTTTAATTTAGTTTACGAAAGAAATTGAGCAAAGTTGTAGTCAATTTCTCTAATGATGACGTGGCAAGTTTCTAGAGCAAGTTAAGATTGCCTAGGTGGATAGTCTCAGAGGCTAGAAACAACAATTTTTAATTAGTTAGATACGTAGAAGCATTATCCACTGGAGAACTTTTGTCTTTAATGGATTTGAAGCAAACGGAGAGAGAAGGATGATAACACTATAGAGAAGAGATTTTTTATTGCAGAAATCAAGAAACACAAGCAAGAGTCTAGTTGATGAAAGACACATACGACATATAGTTTCTTGGGCTACAAGGCATCACTCGTTTTGGATTCTCATTGCATCAAGGTAAGCTTTTCCGTCAAGCTCACGAGAGAAAAATCCATCGGTATACTCTTTGAAGGTCATGCTTTTGAATAATGCAGTTTTATTCTTATTATCCACAAGGGTTCTCATAGGACCAAACTTTTTGTTCATTTCTGGACTGTGAAATGTTGCAATAGATAGCCTTTCTTTCTCAGAGTTCACCACCGCGCGATGTTCGATGCTTCGGTATGCCCCGTTTGTTATGATCTACGTAATCCAAAAAACCCCTATAGTCAGAACAATGATCTACTACATGCTCTGCCATGTATCTTGTCCTTAATTTGTTTTGATCTATCAAAATGTAAAGACCTAATATTGGTTAAAACTCATATTGATCATCTATGTAAGCAAATCATTTAGCTTTAGTCTATTACATGAATCGTAGTCTATTTTGCACATATGTTTTACATACAAGTCATGTATGGAAAAGTTTTTAGGTACCTAGGTTTTGAAGGATAAGTTTAATGGACATACAATATAACTTGGATTAATTTGCAGGCATACTCCAAATCTTACTAAAAATTTGAAGTTTACTCTAAAATTTTAAAAGTTTTGAAAGTTGCTTTATATTTTTTCAAAATGACTATTTTGTCCTTACCTTATAATACTTGATAAATTGGTATTTCAATAAATCTATAATAATTTTCGGTCTTAAATATATCCATAAACTAATATTTTTCTAAAATAATAAAATGTAATTGTCACAACTATGTTAATTTATAGAGGTTTTGCAGTATTTATATGACTTGTAATCTTATACCTCTAAGACGTCTCCAACATTGACAATGAAAGCATTCGGGAGAGGCTTAACAGGAACCCATTTCCCATCTTTCTTGATTTGTAGACCTTCAACTTCATTCACCTGCATCAGTATGGTGAGTCCCTCCGCGTCAGAATGCGGAGTGAAACCGATAACCCGATGCGGCTCTGGACACGGAGGGTAATAGTTTACCCTCATACTCTGGGACAAGTCATCATCAAACACTTCTTCCATTTCTTCCGCTTTGATCTTCAGAGCTCTTGCCATTTTCGAGAATAAGATCTTAGCTATGCTCTTCACTTCAACAGAATACGTCTCCAATGTATCCCTGAGGAGCCATAATCCAAAATTTTAAGAGACAAGAGCTAGTGGAATGAGTAAGAATGGGTAGCACATTTAACAGCCAACCTGATGGGAAGAGGTAGCTTGGGGAACAAATGCGGGTTACGTGATCCAACAGGTTGCGTAACGAGGAAGAACATGTCCGCCCAGTCCAGTTTCTGATCTTCTGAAACCACAAAAATTTGTCCAAACCCTTCCATCTGATTTGGTTTTTGCCAAAATCTCTTCTTTTCTTCCATGGAAAGGTTGAAGAAACCTTGAATCTCCGACTTTATTTTGTCTAACAAACTTGATTCTAGTCCATGGTTCACAAGCTATATATAAGTGACAATAACAAAACAAAGTGTTATACTCCACTTTGGATTCAACCTGCTGATTATATTAGGGATAAATATCTTAGATCGGAAGTTTGAATAAATTCTAAAAAATGCATAAGAGTCATGTGTCAATCTACTCATTGCTAATATTTGTTGAATGGATTGGCTCATGTTTGTTATATATTATTTAGGAATTCATTCCATGTTGAATATGTATCCCTAGTAGTTTTTTTCTATAAAACGAATTCTTGCACAACAATTTTTTGTAAAACAAAAATGAGTGAAGTCCGAGACTTTTTGGAGAAGAGAAGAGAGGCTTATGTTTATAATAGTTAAGTTTGAGACTTTACCGTGGCCCAAAAAAAAAAAAAAAAGACTTTACCTGGAAAAATCCCCATTCTTTGCAAGCTAAGTCGAGTTTTTCAATCTCAGAGTCCATGTCTTTTGAAGAACAAAGTCGATTCATGTCAATGATCGGGATCTCGATATTTAGACCAGAACCATCGTTGACTTCGGCTTTGTCTTCATCAGATCGGACATACCTTGGAGGAACGGTCGTGATCGTTCTCTCTTTCACCATCTCTTGTATAGAAGGAACTAAAATTGAGCTCCACTGAGCTACTCCTTTGGATTCCATGGCAGCTTTCTTCCTTGGTAGTAATGCTATAAATCTGTGATTGATGACACTTATCTTATGTTATCTTATAATGAGTTATTCTTAGTATACAATTTCTAGTACAATCAATAGATGTAAACAAAAGTAAATAGACACTTTTCATCAAAGTAATCAAGGAATCTGAGTCACATGTGAGAATAAGAATTAAAAAAAATTAAGTTTTTTCTTATTGGTCTTTATTTTTGGAAGTAAAAACGAAAGACCTAACTACTAGTAGTTAAGGCATGTCGAATGGGGTGTTTAAAAGAGTTTTTAGCACAAAATCTTAGACAAATAGTTAAAAACCAAGTGTTAAAAGATCGAATCAATTCTTGTTGAGGTTTATGTACTGTGTGCGGGCCCACGACATGTGGCGGCCCGCGATTGGTTCGTTTATTTGTTTTTTGTTTTGTTTTTTTTTAATTTGACAAAAAAAAATAATAATATAAAATTAAAATTAAGATACTCACTATGAGGGCACCCCCATCAAAGGTTTATGATGGGGGTTCACACTAAAACCAAGAAAAAAAACACTTCTTCCAATGAACCTCATCCCTCACAAACTCACTCAAACTCTCTCCCATGAACCTCTCCAATGAGGAGTTCGCCACGTGGTGACTCCTCATTGGCCAATTTTTCTTTTTTTTTTATTTTTTTTTACGAAAAAAAAAAAATTAATTTTTTTTTTTGGGTGAACCCCATAGAGATTCACCAATGGAGATGGCCTGAGTATCACCATTGCCGGTGGTCTTACAATTGACTACATTGACCCAAAACAAACAAAAAGAACTATTTAAAGATTAAAATTTAGAGCGATTGCCCAAGCTGACAAATTTTCTATTAATTTCCTCTTGCAGTTTTGTATTGCTAACCTATCTGCATTTTGGTAATTATTTATTTGGATCCCTACTTGTATCAAACTCACCCATTCAATTTATTATATTGCTTTGAATGTTTTGGTTTGGGCTGCGTCCCAGTAATAGCATTTCCAACCCAACTCCACTTCATACTCAACGGAAGAAATGCAAAATGGAGTCGAGTTATTCTATAACTTGTTTCAATCCTACTTCATTTCCAACTCTAAAATAGAGTGAAAAATAATATTACTCCAAAATAGAGTAATGTTATTAACACTCATTTTGGAGTAATTTTTTGGAGTTACTCTATTTAGAGTTGAAAATGAAATATGGTTGAAGCAAAACTCAACTCCATTTTAGTGTTATTCCAGTTTGGAATAGAAAATACAGTAATACATTGGAGATGCTCTAATACGTGTGATGGACGTATGTTTTACTTTAAACTGTCTTTTTAAATATATTTTGCTCCCAGCGCACGGAAGGGACACAGAATTTAATAAATTCAAAGCTCGGAAATGTTGGAGATTTTGCGATAAAACTCTCGACTTATAAGCTAACATTGAGTGTGCTTGTGTGAATCACTACTTATAGATAAAGCTTTGGGCAACAAGGAACGTTAAGAAACAAAAACGTACAAGCTTAAGTGTTTCTTATTGTAGCTATACATAGAAGCATTTTCCTCCACTGGAGAACTTTGACCTTTAACGTATTTGAAGCAAACAGAGAGAGAAGTAAGATAACACTACGGACAACGACATTTTTTATTGCAGAAACAAAGAAACACAAGAAGGAGAGAAGAAGTATGGTTTGTAAAGAGTCTGAAGACTTAGTTTCTTCTGGAGTAAGGCATTACTCCTTTTGGATTCTCAGTGCATCGAGGTAAGCTTTTCCGTCAAGCTCACGAGAGAGAAATCCGTCTAAATACTCTTTGAAGGTCATGCTTTTGAATAATGGTGCAGTTTTATTCTTATCGACGAGGTCTTTCATCGGACCAAACTTTTTGTTCATTCCTGGACTGTGAAATGTCGCAATAGACAGCCTCTCTCTCTCAGAGTTCACCACGGCGCGATGTTCGACGCTTTTGTATACCCCATTTGTTATGATCTACATAAGCCAAAAACAAAACACTCTGTCATAAAACATGTTTACATATATGTTGCAAACAGACCGTGAATCATGCATATATATATAACACACACAAATCATGCATGGACAAGTTTTTTATGCATAATTACCAAAAATAGGTTTAGAATGAGTAAAGGAATCAAATATTTACTTTAAAATTGAAAAACAGAACATTTTTTTATCTTATCCACTATGCGGATCATGTAAGATTCTCGCACTTGACGAACCAACCCTCCCCACGCACGCAGTTTGAATGCATAATCTCATAATCTCATCTTTAGTTCTAGGAGTTTTTAAAATTATTTATTAGGAAATGAAAAAGAGTATTGTGAGTTCCATTCTACAAAAGAATGGCAAAGGGATTAGTGGAGGGCATAACTTATATATATGTCTTGTACCTCTAAGGCTTCTCCAACATTGACAATGAAAGCATTTGGGAGAGGTTTGACATGAACCCATTTGCCATCTTTCTTAACTTGAAGACCTTCAACTTCATTCACCTGCAACAGTATGGTGAGTCCGCCCCCATCGGAATGCGGAGTTAGACCGATAACCTTATCCGGTTGTGGACATGGCGGGTAGTAATTCATCCTCATATTCTGGAACATGTCATCATCAAACACCTCTTCCATTTCTTTTGAATCGATCTTCAGGGCTCTTGCCATTTTCGAGAGTAAGATCTTAGATATGCTCTTCATTTCATCAGAATAAGTCTCCAATATATCTCTGAGGAACCAGAATCCAAAAGAGACAATTAATTAGTGAGTAATAAGGGTTTGCAGTTGCACATATATCTAAGAACCAACCTGAGGGGAAGAGGAAGCTTGGGAAGCAAGTTAGGGTCGCGTGATCCAACAGGTTGCATTACGATGTAGAACATGTCCGCCCAATCGAGTTTCTGATCTTCTGAAACCACAAAAAGTTGTCCAAATCCTTCTTTCTCGTTCGGTTTCTGCCAAAACTTCTTCTTGTCTTCCATGGGAAGCTTGAAGAAACCTTGAATCTCCGACTTTATTTTGTCCAAGAAACTTGATTCTATTCCATGGTTCACTAACTGTATATATAAGAATAAGATCGACATAATCATAATGTTAAATTTTCAAGAATACGGGTTGTTTCTGAAGAATCAACTTTCACACGGCAGTTTCTTTAAACTCCTAAGGTAGGGGTAGCTGCCGACTAGTCCACTCGGCAGTTCACGCGAAAAAATCCGAATTGAGAGTGGATGAATTTACACGTTTTTCTAATTTTTTTTTACCACTAGAGGACAACCACTAGGTTTACTGATAATCTTGTAAGTGCATCATTATTGGTGGGATTTGTTTTGGTGCCCTTAACATATTTTATTATTACTTTTATGGTAAAGGATTAAGTTAAAGATTTTTCTAAATTTGTTGAGTATTGGTGGGACTTATTTTGTCTTTTACATAATTAAATTTTAATGTTTTCATTAATAAACGATTGTTTTCATTAATGTTTTGACGGATCCGAAACGGATCTGAAACCCGAAAATATTATACGGATCCAAAACCCGAAAAAAAAAATGGATCTGAAACGGAACCGAAACGGATCTGAGAATAAATTTGTCCTGATCCAAATCCAAAATATTTTCGGTTACCCGTTCGATTTCGTTCTGTTCTTGCGGTTTCAAATATTTTTAGATATTTTTGGGTATTTTTGGGTATATTTTCGGGTATCTTGGGTTCGGATCGAGATATTTTAAACGGATCTGAAACCCGAAAATATTGTAAACGGATCCGTAACAGATCCAAAAACCGAGAAAAAAAATCGAAACTGAAACGGAACCGAAACTGATCTGAAAATGAATTTGTTTTGATCCAAAAAAACAACAAAAGAGGAAGGGACGTCTCTTATTTAAGGGACGTCCCTTACTCTTTTGTTGTTTTTTTCTTTTTTTTAATATAAAAAATGTAAGGGACTCGTCTAAGTCTCACCAATAGTGATGCCCTAAAGACCGTTATAAACAAAAGACACGTTTGTACATGCATGCATAAAGAAAAGGACACGTATGCGGAGAAGGATAAGAGTTTTGTCGGTCACCGCCGACAACATACTCAACCCTGAAGACTCCGAATCTGCCGGAAGCCTCCGTGAGACTCACTCACAATGGTAAAGTTTGAGACTTTTTACCTGGAAAAAACCCCACTCTTCGCAAGCAAAGTCGAGTTTCTCAACCTCAGAGTCCATGTCCGTTGAAGAACAAAGCCGTTTCATGTCAACGATTGGGATCTCGTTGTTTAGACAAGAACCATCGATGACTTCAGTTTTGTTTTCATCAGACCGGACATACCTTGGAGGAACGGTCGTGATCGTTTTCTCCTCCACCATCTCTTGAACACAAGGAACTAATATCGAGTTCCCCTGAGCTTCTCCTTTGGATTCCATGTTGTCTTTCTTTCTTGCTTGTTTGTGATGCTAAATCTGTCGTTGGTGCATAAAGCTAACTACAATCGACGATTAAACTGATTGTGATCCGGACCGGATCAACTTTGTTACTAAATCTTAAAATAAAAACTTTTATAGATTTTGCGCTAAATAAATTTTTTTATATTTTTTACCATAAAATTTGTTGTCACAACATAAAAACATATACGTGTAAATTTATGATTAATTTACAGAAATACACTTAAAATGAAAAGAAATTTTACATTTACATCTGTTTTTTAATGGTTCTCAAATATACACCTCAAATATTAGGATTTAGGGTTTAAAGGTTTAGTGACTAGGGTTTAGGATTTAGCTATTAGGATTTAAAGTTTAGGAATTATGGTTTAGGGTTTAGGGTTTAACGTTTAGGGTTTCTTTTAGTCTAGGGGTATAATGGTCTTTTTCATTAAAAAAAGGTGTAAAAATAAAATTTTTTCAAGCAGGGATATTTTTGAAAAACAGACAATACAAACGTGTATTTTTGTAAGTCTCCCTAAATTTATTTTGATTACTAGAAAAATTTATTTACCAATATTTATACCTATTAACCTATTTACCCGTTGAAAAAAACCTATTTACCAATATTTATACCTATCAACCTAACTGCACTTTTGCATTTTTCTTCTTCCAATTTTCTATTAACCTAACTGCAATTTTGCAATTATGGGATGAATTAAGATATTAAATTTCTACTATTTAAATACGGATTTTAAAAAAATTAATTCAAAATTTAGTGTTATTAAAACAATTATTTCAAAAATATATCATCAAATTCACGGTTGTTAAAAAGATTTATGGAGTTTAGTGATTTTAAGACATTTTAGAAGAATCTTTATTAAAAGACTAAATCACTTGGTTTATTAATGGACTTGAAGCAAACAAAGAGAGAAGGAAGATAACACTACAGAGAAAAGACTTGACTCAGAGAGTATAGTTGGTAACTGGAGACAGTTTCTTGGGCTACAAGGCATTACTCCTTTTGGATTCTCACTGCATCGAGGTAAGCTTTTCCGTCAAGCTCACCAGAGAAAAATCTGTCTAGATACTCTTTATAGATCATTCTTTTGAATAATGCTGCACTCTTATTCTTATCCACGAGGTCTCTCATCGGACCAAATTCTTTGTTCGGTCCTGGACTGTGAAATGTCGCAATAGACAACCTCTCTTTCTCGGAGTTCACCACCGCGCGATGTTCGATGCTTCGGTATACCCCATTTGTCATGATTTACATAAGCCAAAAAACCTTGTCGTCAGAACAATGATCAACCACATATATGTCGTCCACAATTTGTTCTGATCTATCAAAATGTAAAGATCTAAAATTAGTTAAAACTTCTATTGGTCTATTCCACTTGAATCTAAGTCTATTTTATACATATATTTTACACGCATGTCATGTATGGAAAAGTTTTGTGGTGCCTAGGTTTGAAGGACAAGTTTTAATGGGTAATTACTAGAAGATATTGATTTAGAATGAGTAAAAGACCCAAATATTACCCACAAATTGTTGGTATAGTGGTAAAAATCTCTCTATTAAAAGAAGTGGGCACATATTCGAGTTGCGTCGGGAGGAGTTGGTTCGCCAAATGCGAATATCTTATTTCTAAAGGTGAATATAAATCTCTGGATGCACCAGTAAATGACATATTCATCGGGTTCGGTCGTAGTCAAGGTTCCTTAAATATCATAGTCAAGACTGACATATACGGAGTGCGGGTGATCATGTGGTAAAGTTTTATGATGGGTAAACCAGGTAAGTCTAGAAAGTCAGATCTTTTTAAACTGTAATCACATAGTCTAAGGGTTTGTATTTATTCATTTACACAATCAATAAAGAAAATTCTAAAAAGGTTATATTAATTCGTTTTTCTCTCTAAGTTTTTAACTTTCATCTAGGTTAACTCACGTTTATTCACAACAAACAAAAAGAATGGCAATGGAATTAGTAGAAGGAAAAATATTTATACTTATACCTCTAAGACGTCTCCAACATTGACAATGAAAGCATTTGGGAGAGGCTTAACAGGAACCCATTTCCCATCTTTCTTGATTTGTAGACCTTCAACTTCATTCACCTGCATCAGTATGGTGAGTCCGTCTGCATCGGAATGCGGAGTTAGACCGATAACCTTATCTGGTTGTGGACACGGCGGGTAGAAATTCATCCTCATACTCTGGAACAAGTCATCATCAAACACCTCTTCCATTTCTTTTGCTTCAATCTTCAGAGCTCTTGCTATTTTCGAGAATAAGATCTTAGCTATGTTCTTAACTTCATCAGAATACGTCTCCAGTGTATCTCTGAGGAACCAAAATCCAAAATTTAAAGAGACAATAGCTAGTGGAGTGAGTAAGAACGGCTTGCACATAACTTAAAGCCAACCTAATGGGAACAGGTAGCTTGGGGAGCAAGTTAGGGTCGCGTGATTCAACAGGTTGCACTGTAATGTAGAACATGTCTGCCCAATCGAGTTTCTGATCTTCTGATACCACAAAAAGTTGTCCGAAACCTTCCATCTGATTTGGTTTCTGCCAGAACCTCTTCTTTTCTTCCATGGGAAGGTTGAAGAAACCTTGAATCTCTGACTTTATTTTCTCCAAGAAACACGATTCTATTCCATGGTTCACAAGCTGTATATGATCATCATAATCAAAATAATAAATAATGAAGAGAATTCGTATAAGGATACAACCTAGAGTGCCATACCTAAACCCCGTTATAGAATATTTTAAACTCAACTCCAATTTGAAAGTTGGGTTGGAGATGTCCTCAAGCCCAAGTCGGTAAAGAAAGTTGCATATATTCTTGTAGAGCTCAAACGTCAACCTACTATGTTAAGCTGGTTAAGACCAGTAGATGGTTGAACCCTACACTAAATTCCCTAACCCTATTCATAAAATTATAGGACCTAACTTAAACTAGGCAAAAGATCTGTGGATCCGAAGCACTGATCTGGATTCGAACCGAAAAATAAAGAACCGAACCGAGCCGAAAAGTTTTAAATATTTGAACGTTCCCATATAAATATTTTTTAGGTATCCAAGCCGAACCGGAACCGAACTTTTTATAATTTTATAAAAAAATATTTTGGATTTGGATTTTTCGATTTTCGGATAATCCGGTTCGATTTTTCCGGATAATTTCAGATGTTTTTGGATTTCAGATTCGTTTCGAATCCGTTTGAAATTTCAAAAACCGATCTAGATCCGAAAAGATCCGATCTGAACCGATCTAAAAATTCATCGGATCCAAATCGATTCCTAAATAGAAGGATCCGAAGGATCCAAACCGGAACCGATTTAAGCGTCTAAAAGCCTATGCCTAACTAAAACTAAGGACTTGAAGAAATAATTCGTTCTTGGATCATAGAATATACTACAGGCCCAAGACTATTTGATCTACTAAGTTAAGAAATAAGAATCATGTGGAAGCATATTTTCTACGGCTGAAGATTTTCCACGTGTCTCACTCTGCATCCCTCGAGACTGTAAGGCTTCCAATGATTGTCGTGAATAATCGAAAAAAGAGAAAGAATGTTGGATCTAGAAAAGCTAGTGGGAGAGTTAGAGAGAGAAGACTTGCTATACAAGTAAAGTTTGAGACTTTTTACCTGGAAAAAAACCCATTCTTTGCAAGCAAAGTCGAGTTTCTCAATCTCAGAGTCCATGTCCGTTGAAGAACAAAGCCGTTTCATGTCAATGATTGGGATCTTGTTATTTAGACAAGAACCATCGATGACTTCACTTTTGTTTTCATCAGACCGGACATACCTTGGAGGAACGGTCGTGATCGTTTTCTTCTCCACCATCTCTTGTACAGAAGGAACTAAAATCGAGCTCGATTGAGTTGCTCCTTTGGATCCCATGACAGCTTTTTTTCCTCGGTAGTAATGCTAAAGTTGTGGTGGATACATAAAGCTAACTACGATCGACGATTAAATGGACTCAAAAAAAAGAAAATGTTAAAATTTAGCATGATTGCGTTAAGGGCATCATTATTGGTGGAATTTGTTTTGAAGCCCTTAACATATTTTATTATTATTTTTATTGTAAGGAATTAAGCTAAAGATTTTCTAAATTTGTTGAGTATTGGTGAGACTTATCTTGTCCCTTACATAATTAAATTTTAATATTTTCATTAATAAACGATTATTTTCATTAATGTTTTGACGAATCCGAAACGGATCTGAAACCCGAAAATAT
>OVAN01000388.1:0-62667 GCA_900406275.1 Anastatica hierochuntica
GTTTAAAGTGTTAGTCGATGTCATTCTGAAGGTTTTTTATGCGATTTTCCCGTTTAAAATCCATTCATTCAAGTGCTTTTATAGTTTGCCCAAAAGTTTTTTTCCTATTTGTTTTAGGGTTTAGTATTCATTCATCCAAGTATTTTTTACATTCTAAGGTCTATTTGTTACTGTAAAAGTATTTGAATACAATAGCTTAATTTGTCAGTTTGTTCTCTTTACTTGCTTATTGATGTATGATGGTTAATAAATATAAAAACAGAAAATGATGGGTGAGTTCTTGTGGTGGATGATGGAGGAAGTTTACGTTGTGCCGTACTAGGAGGAGAACCAGTAGTACAAGCGCATAACTAGCAGTAACGAACACATTACTTATGTCAAACTCAAAAATCCTCAAAGTGCAGAGATTGTTGTGCTCTTGTATGTGGGTTGACTTTTATTCCCTTAATCATTCTTCTACTTATCATAATATCATAGGTCGGTTACCTTGGATGTTTTTCTTCTCTGATATTCTTTTAGAGCTCTCACAAGTTATTTTCTTCTTTGATATTTTTATTATGAACGTTAAATAAATCATGTGAAGCATATTTTTGTACCTTGTTGGTTTCTAACATTGGTTTTATGCAATTCTCTTCGTCTTTTGAAACTAAGTAGTATGTTTCACTGATTAGTGTACATTTATAGACATGTGATATATTGTATGATTAGTTCATAAACTAAAAATGTTTTAATTGCCAAAACGGCAGTTTTTGTGATGGACTCAAGCATACGCACTCTCTGGAGCCACCATACGCTCAAAACGATGCCAAACGTGGAAATGCCTACATAGGAAAGGGCAACCTCCTCTTGCAATTTGATGTACTTGGGCATCTGAATTCAACAAACATATATCAAATTCATCAAAACTCTACATCTGATTCATGAGAAAGTTTATGTATTATTATTACATTTTAGACAGCCTAAAGTTGGACCGTGTTAAACTATGAATTCAACAAAGTTGGTATCAGTCTCTTCCAAATCTAACATGTTTTGTTTGTTATGTACAAAATATCAACCAAAATATGTGTACATACATGAAAAAGTAGTGAAAATGAATGTCATGAGGTAAACAAAACAAAATAATATTTTCCCACTTTTCTAAGGAGTAACACTGTCCAACAAACATTAATTTTAATAAGAAATTGAGAACTTTGGACTCAACGAAAAATTGTGAAAATTCTAGAAAAAATGAAAATAGGCAATTTTTACAAATTAATTCATTTTTACAAATTTACAAATTTTCAAAAGTTCCAATAACACTAATTTAAGGATATTAATTCTATTCTTTTTTGTTTTGAGTGATTAGTTATGGTTAAAACAACGGACGCACATGGAATTCTAAAAACAAAACTATTCTACAATATCAGTTTGAACTTTGAAATAATCCTTTAAGAACTAATGATCTAAAGAACTATTCATGTTTTAAATATATAACCATGAGTTTGTGGACGTTGTATAGTAAGATCTATAACTACAATGTTTTGAAAGTAGCTTTTTATGGATGTATCCTAGTTTACTCTATATATTGCCAGTGACCTATGCACAAAAAAACTAAAATTTTTAAACTCTTTAGTTTTAGTTTTAGTTTTAAGATTTCGAATAAGATCTTTACTTAAACTGTGAACATTGGTTTTGTAAACTTTGTATTCAATTTTCTCTTATGCTTAAGTTTGAGGTTTTTTATTTATTTTACCTTTGTGGTTGTAGAGCAAAAAGATATTTTGTTTATATATTAGTATTTACTTCATGTCGAAAATGAAGAATCATTTGATATACGATTCATTATGAGTGAAATATGACCAGATTAAGTCGGGTTTGATCTACTAACTCAATCTCTTACATGTTATGATCCACGGTAACGAGTTTTGCCATTTGATTTCATATATTGTACAAACTCATCTTCCTTCTTCGTTTAGGTTCGATTATTTTTTTTAAGCGAAAAAAAGGTTCGATTATTTTTAATTATTTATAATACAACTTTTGAATTATTTTTAATTATATATATATATATATATATATATGTGTGTGTGCGGGCGCGCTATAATAAATACTTATTTTTTTGTAATTCTTTAAAAAATGTTTCACTATAATTAGTCATTAAACAAGTGTATATATGTGCATCGTTTTACGTACAAAGAGATGAAGAATAGTTTTACCGTAACTTCATGGATTCCAATCCTTCTACATATTAAAAGAGAAAGAAATGTGCTCAAGTGACTTTTTTCCATGTGTCGTTCATAGTTGAGTTTTAGATTTAAACGTTACAATTTGATTGATCGATGAGTTTTTAATTTTGGTGATTTTTAATTTATTTTAATCGAACTTTTAAAAAGAAAAATAAAACACGAACCAACTTACAAAAATTTTCAACCAAATTACTAAAGAATCCATTGAGGTCCTGGGTGAACTTGTGGGACAGGTCAAAGAAGTGGCTTTCGATCTAACAAAGAGTCAGCGAAAGGAATATGTTCGGGTGAAAATACTTTTTGATGTTTCTAAACCAGTTCCTCGATATCGGATCGTAAACTTCAAGAACATTGGCCCAGTGAAACTTCTCTTTGATTTTGAACGCGTTCAAAAGAGGTGCTACAACTGTCAGATGCTCACACATGCTAAGGAACACCGCCCTCTAATTCTTCAAGACCGGCTCTGTGCAACGGTTTCGAAGAATAATGAGCAACCCTCTGGTTTGAGCAAAGCACCGATCCTCTCTGCTACTGATCCTCTGTGTGGTGTACTCACAGAAAAACAAGTTGGTGTTGATCCAAATACGGGTCGCCCGCGGATTGCTCCAGAAGTTCTCCACGAGATGAGGCAATACCTCATGATTGATGATACTGCAGAAAGACAAGCCCGAGTACTTCGCATTCAAAGTCAAGTGGCAGAGATTGACAAGAATCCAGTAGCTCAGAAACGCTTTCTCCGACTTGAGCAGCCTCCGATTTTCCATAATGAAGTTGACAAGGGTAAGGGCATAGTTTTCGATTTTCAGCCTCTGGAGAAAGATGATACACAGTCGAAGCATAGCTCCAAACTTATGGGGGATGCTATGAAGACAGCACATGTCGATGGTGATTTTGCTGCGCAAACTGCTGGCAAGACAAATCTCTCCACCTTCTCTATTCCATTTATCTCTGATAATAGTTCTACGGTTTTAAAGGCGGCTCCGCTCAGAGCTAGCTCTTCTGGAACTCATCAGAAAATGTTCAAACAACGTCGGAGACCCTCTAAGGCTAAGCGTCTTTCTTCTGCGAGGAAAAAACGGTATTCATGATCTCTCCCGGTCTCAACACTGCATCTGAGTCTCTTCCAGCTTCCGCATCCAACAAAGCATTCAAAACCTATAAGAGAAATGTTGTGAATGAAGCTCCTACTCCCGTCAAGGCTACTAAACGTCAAAACACAGAGGTTGTTCCGCTGGAGGAACGGCCGAGTCAGATATGAAGCTATTGAGTTGGAATTGTCAGGGTCTGGGTCAGGACTTGACAATTCCACGTCTCATGGAGATACGCAAGCTGTATTTCCCTGAGATTCTCTTCCTTATGGAAACCAACAACAGAAAAGATGTTTTAGTTGATTTACAAGTGTGGTTGGGATATGATAATGTTTTCACCGTTGACCCTGTTGGTCTAAGTGGTGGTCTCGCAGTCTTTTGGAAGAACAGTGTTGGGCTGACTTTCAAGTTTGTAAATAAGAATGTCATTGACGCGTTTGTACAGTTTGGTGATCTCAGTTTCTTTTTATCGTGTATTTATAGTGCTCCTGAAGTTTGCTCTCGACATATGGTTTGGGAACGGTTGCTGAGAATTGGTGTGGATCGTAAAGAAAAATGGTGTTTACTTGGGGATTTTAATGAGATATTACATAATGGTGAGAAGCTTGGTGGCCCTAGGAGAAGTGCTAAATCTTTTAAGGACTTTGCAGAGATGCTTGACCTCTGTAATATGATGGAGCTTCCTAGTTCAGGTAATGGATTTACGTGGGCCGGCATGAGACACAAGATTTGGGTCCAATGTAAGCTTGATCGAGCATTTGGCAATAAACTTTGGTTCCAACATTTTCCCAAAGCTAAGCAAGCTTTTCTTGACCCCACGGGATCTGATCACCGGCCGGTATTGTTGACATTGCTTGAGGATGCTCTCAGATCGCGAGGCCAGTTTCGCTTTGATCGGAGATGGATAGGGAAAAGAGGCATTCGTGAAGCTATTTGTCGAGCATGGACTGTCCATTCTCATTGCCCTCATAAAGATGTCTTGTCCCGGATCAGAGACAGTCGCAAAAATATAAGCTCCTGGAAACGAAACAATTTAACTAATGCCCAGACACGTATTCACCAACTAAAAGCAAGTATTGAGATAGAAATCTCCTCTCGATCTCCTTGTTTTAGCAACCTCTCCTTTCTCAGACGTGAACTGGCATTGGCTTACAGTGAGGAGGAATCTTTTTGGAGACAAAAAAGCCGTCAGCAATGGTTACTCTTGGGTGATAAGAATACAACATTCTTCCACTCCTCTGTAAAGGCAGACAGAGCTAAAAGAAGAATTGATCAGCTCACTGATTCTCTTGGTGTTGTTCACAGGTCAGAAATCGCTAAAGCTCAGATCGCATCTACCTATTTTCAAAATCTCTTCAGGTCGACGCGGCCTACAAATCTCTCTGCTTTCCCAAAGAGGGTGACGCAAGCTATGAATGATGATCTGCTGTCTCCTGTTACTCCAGATGAGGTACATGCGGCTGTGTTCTCGATTAACCCCTCTAGTGCTCCTGGTTTTGATGGGATGAATGGCTGGTTCTTTCGAAAGTATTGGGATGTAATCGGCGAAACAGTTTGCGCAGAGGTTATTGCCTTCTTTGACTCTGGTACCTTCCCTTCAGATTGGAATCAGACCATGATTTGTTTGATACCAAAGACAGCATCAGCGACTTTGATGAGTGATATTCGACCGATAAGCTTATGCTCTGTTCTCTACAAGATTATATCCAAGATTATCGTGAAACGCTTAAAGCCTCTGATGCCTCTTATTACTTCGCCAACGCAATCGGCTTTTGTGGAAAAGAGGCTCATTTCTGATAATATTACCATCGCGCATGAACTGGTCCATAGCCTCGGAACGCATGATCGAATCTCGAAAGGTTTTATGGCGATAAAAACTGATATTTCTAAAGCATATGATAGGATTGAATGGAACTATCTTGAATCTCTTCTACAAGCTTTGGGTTTCAACTCTCGCTGGATTACGGTGATGATGTATTGTGTGAGATCAGTAAGTTATTCAGTACTTTTAAATGGTCAACAGCATGGCTCATTCGCGCCTGAACGAGGATTACGCCAAGGCGATCCGCTTTCACCGCTTTTATATGTTCTTTGTACTGAAGGCTTAATCCATTTGCTTAATCAAGCGGAACGTGAGGGTGCTCTGGTCGGCATCCAGTTTTGCTCTTCGGGGCCGATGATACATCACCTTTTGTTCGCCGACGATAGCTTATTCACTTGCCAAGCAACGGTAGCTTAATGTGATGTCCTTCTCTCCCTTCTACAATCATACGCAGACATCACATGGCAAATTATTAACCCAGCTAAGTCTTCGATTACTTTTGGCTCTAAAGTTGAACAAGAGATCAAGCTGAGCATTCAACAGAGATTAAACATTTATACAGAAGGAGGTACAAGCTCTTATCTGGGCCTTCCGGAGGTATTTAGTGGATCCAAAGTCCAATTGTTGAATTATATCCAGGATAAACTTCAATCCCGCTTGTCTGGATGGTTTGCTAGAACACTTTCGCCAGGTGGTAAAGAGACCTTACTGAAATCCGTAGCAGCTTCTATGCCAGTATTTGCGATGTCCGTCTTTCGCCTTCCTAAAGCCACCTGCGAGAATATCACAAGTGTTGTGTCCAATTTTTGGTGGAACGCTACTGAAGACAAGCGAAAGGTCCATTGGATTAGCTGGAAAAAGATGTGTTTACCAAAGACATTCGGGGGTATGGGTTTTCGAGACATAGAGCTCTTCAACCAGGCTCTTTTAGCAAAGCAGGCTTGGAGAGCTCTTCATCATCCGGACTGTTTGTTTGCTCGTGTTCTGAAAAGCAGATACTATAGTTCTTCTGATATACTCTCTGCTGGGGTTGGGGAGCGTCCTTCCTTTGCTTGGAGGAGTCTTCTTCATGGGCGAGAATTGTTACTAAAAGGTTTACGAAGAATGGTGGGCGATGGTAAGTCTATAAGGGTTTGGATGGACCCTTGGCTTTTTGATAGGTCTATGCGCAGGCCTCTGCTTAAACCGAGAAGCTTTGATCTCAATCTTCGAGTGAGTGCTCTTATAAATCCAGCTACCAATACCTGGAACTACAAAAAATTGGATGAGCTTTTCTTCCCTGAGGATATCAAACGTATTCTCATGATGAAACCCTCGATTTATCTTAAGGACTATTGGTGTTGGGTGCATAACAAAAGTGGTACTTACTCAGTCAAATCAGGGATGTTAAGCTCTTTTCCTATCCCGGTTCAAGGTTTTCATACTCAGTCTATCTTTCAGAACTTCTCTTACTTAATGAAGACTGCTCAAGATGTCTCTATTCCTTTTGGTTTACGCCGCATATTCCCATGGATCCTATGGATACTATGGAAGAATCGAAATCAGACCTTGTTTGAGGGAGTTCAATTTTCAGCTATGGAGACTGTTCGTAAGGTTAATGATGATGATTTACAGTGGTTCACAGCCCAAGAGGTTACAGCCGATGTTGAGCATGCTACAGAGGACCAAATTGTGTCGCCACAGATGACCTGGTCTCCTCCAAGAACCGATTGGCTCAAGTGCAACATTGGGTGTTCTTGGTCGAAGAAGCGACATTTGTGTGGCAGCTCTTGGATAGTTCGAAACCATGAGGGCGCCGTGTTGTTACATAGTCACAGGTCCTTTAGTTTCATCAACTCGTTTGTTGATGCCAAACATAAAAGTTTCCTGTGGGTTATTGATTCTATGAAGAGCCATAGATTGAATCGCGTCCTATTTGCCATTGAGTCTAAAGAATTAGTTGGTGGAATCACTCGTCCCCCGGACTGGTCCGCTTTTAATGGCTACATAGCTGACTTACAACAGTCGCTTCGGGGATTACAACTGTGGAAAGCTGAAACTGCAAATGGGACTTCGAATGTATGTGCCCATATGATTGCTCGGAGTGCTAATGTTGAAGATAGATGGCAGTCCTATGTAGCCTCGGGGCCCCCTTCATGACTTATTAGGCTTTTGCAGGACGAAGCTGATAAGATAAAACGATGAGGGTCATAGTTTCCACCTTGTTTAACCGTTATTCTCACCTACGTCATGATGCTCTGTTTTCTCTTGTCTGTGTTCTCGGTTTCTCTGTTTTTTTTAGTTAGTTACTATCCTTTTAGTTTCTTTGTTTATCTCTATCGTGAATTCTGTAAGTTGTTTTTATAATTTTTATTCAGAAGATAAAAAAAAAAAAAAAAAAGCTTAACCCAAAATTACGACTTGATCATTCTCGTATAGAATCAAAATGTTAACATTATTAGAGAAGCCAAATTCTAAATAATTCACTGAATTGTGTAATTTTTATTGCACCTGTGCCCATTTATTTACAATTTTCTGTGTAAACTCTTCCTTGACGCGTCAATAAAGATTAAAGACAAAAACCCCAAGTTCGGAGAGACAAACCATTACATCTTCCATCTAGAATCGGGACACAATTGGACCAATCCACTCAAGGCTCTGTTTGCAGTCCAAACAAGAATTGTCACAATACAAAATTACTTAAAGCAATTTTCATTTAACCAATATGGTATTGCTTCAAACACTACAATGACAATGTGCAAATGCATGAAGAGGGGCTACAGGAGAGTTACATAATACACACATAATGAAGCACAAGAACCGAACTGATTCGAACGCTATAAGGAATGGAACTTAGTTTAGCACCTTATAAGACGGTGTCAATGGACCACGATGCATTCCCTTCTAAAATTCATGTATTCGGTATTAAAATTATGAACTTGATGATGTTTCGCGAGTCAAAACACTCCAAATAACTGAGGTATAGTGGGTATTTATAAACGAATTTTCTATAAGGAAAACATGGATTTTTACAAGCATCGTGGAGAGACAAAGAAGGTTTGTTTTCTTTAAAAGTCTTTAGTTTTAGGATACTTACTTTAAGAAGGTACGAGAGCTAGAATCTGGTTTCTGATTATTCCCATGCACTTCTGAATGTCTGTATAGATCGGAAGGTTCTGTGAGCAACAAGGCTGTAAACTGGCCAACGCCGAGTCTAGAATCTGGGCCACTTCACTTGGTGGAAATTGCCTTTCTGTACATTTCTGCATTTTGTTTTTTTGGTCACAAAGTTTCTGTGTTAGGCTCACAAATCAAGAACGAAAAATTATGAGAAGAAACCAACACAAGATGACTAATGCAGCCAACGCAGAGTGAGAGTAGAAAGAACAGCCCCAGGGATTTAACCTTTTCTACCCTCTAAAACTCTGTGAAAAGAGAACTCAGGCCTGGTAATGTAATGTGTAAATATGCATATAGTTCTCACCAGAAAAATTACTGAATAGGTTTAAAAATTTTCACCTGAATCATGAGCAATGTAGCCATACAGCGTGAAACGATTTCAGACGGGATTTGCAGGTCGTTATGGTCGAGTGGATTTACTTGGGAATCATCAGCGTGAGTTGAGCTAGGTGGATTTGGAGTAGAGGGGAGACGCTGATCCCGGGAAGTTTGTGTTTGCTGGACGGGTGATTCTTCTGTTAGATCTACTGAGAGCTGATTATTAACAAAATCAATGGCTTCTTCGATATTTACAACGTTATTTTTGTCTTTCTTTAGTAATGCCAATGCCTGCAACAGTTATAAAGACGAA
The DNA here is from genome assembly GCA_900406275.1 of Anastatica hierochuntica. Classification (NCBI taxonomy): domain Eukaryota; kingdom Viridiplantae; phylum Streptophyta; class Magnoliopsida; order Brassicales; family Brassicaceae; genus Anastatica; species Anastatica hierochuntica. The sequence goes on from OVAN01000388.1 coordinate 8,926, forward strand.
ATCTTAAGTGGCCAAAACTAATGATGCTTTAATTATGCACTAAGAAGTTTTGACATATGTCGATCACAAAAATAGAAACAGAACTAGTTATACACACACCTGTATTGCTCTGTATACCATTTTCCTTGCTTTTATTCTAGAAGTTTCGACAATCTCAGACACATGGAATCCATTGGTGTCAGATGCATAATTGTCTAAGTCGGTCAACTGACCATCAGGTTCTGCTGATTCGCTCATGCGTCGTATTGAAGTGCATGGTACACTTTTCTGGTAAGTATTCCGCTGCCTCAAGCTAAGAAGTGCCAATGAAACCTGTTCATATTGTGAAACTTCATGAACTGTATGTAGTAAAGACAACAAAATGACACTTCTAGTTCCTTCAATAAACTCATGCCTGTTCATTGATTTCGCTTAGCTGAAAGAGAACTGCAGCATATTGTTTCTTAAAAGATTCAGAATCCTTTAGAGCACTATGTCCATCTTTCTGACTTTCCACAACCTCGTCGTTCATGCACTTAAGCTCTCTCAAAACTAGCTCCTACAGCATTGTAGATTAACAATCAGTTGAAATGAAAACCACAATGTCGAAAGAGCTAGACAAACATAGAAGACATGAGGGGAAACCATATAAAATCGACTGAATCAAAGTGTAACATATCAAACATCAAAACTTCTTCAATGCTTATTAATAATATTTATGATTTCACATTTTCATCTTAGTCAATTAGAGACTTTAACTCTATTCATTCACATCCTTTTGCAATCTTTACGAGACTAGCAAGACTGAAGCAATATCATCACGTATGGAAGGAGAGAAATTTAACATGACCGGATGAAGAGAAAACATAGATTGTTACAGTGAAGAGAACTAATAAGAAAAACTAATCACAAAAGTATAGAAGGCTGAGAATAAACAACTGGTCGAACCTTCTTGTCAAGCGCACGCGTTAGTTCAGAAAGAGCTTGCACATCAGCTTCTCTTGCATAGATATGTCCAATACATGAAGGCTGAGAATTGAACATTTGTAAATCAAGAGCCTCAGCGACTCCATCTTGAGCTTGCGGATTCGGACTTGAGATTTCTACCTGTAAAATTAAACCAAACTTGAATATGAGTGAAATATACAGATGAAATATTAAACTAGCTTAGCTAAGATGATTGTGGTCAAATGCCAAACAACCCACTACAAGAGAAAGTGGATGCAAGCAAGGAGGAGAGATATATCGTTCTTCCTAGATGTAACTGAATACTAAATCGTTCTTCAATATAAACAGAATAAACGAACGTCCACAAAAGAATATAGCATATAGAAAAGTAAAATATGAGGCCTGGCATTATGGGCAGAAATACCTACCTTTTCCTGTTTTAGTGAATTGCTAATATTATAATTAGGTGAGGGATGGCCTGTCTCGCACGGAAGTTTGAGATATCCCTCCGGCATGTTTCCCTTTACCGGCTCATGTTTTTTCTCCTCACAGGGATTCTGACTGGGATAATTCGAGAAAACATAGTGCCTTGCAAGTGATGCTGGCATGTTTTCTAGAGGATTCAATGGCATGCATTCAGTGTCCTTCACCAAAAGAGAGATTTAACTGTTAAACGACAGTTATCAAGCCCTAATATTCTAGATCGTTTCCTAGTAATTTTGTAGAGAACGCCGTGAACTAAGCGCCACAGAAATTGATCAACTATTAAGTGCTAAATTACCGTTGTAGGAAATCCAATAGCAAAATTCTATTTACCATACCCTTTTGAGACATATTCAACAAATGACCAGTGGACTACTAGGATTATTTCTCTCTCTTTTTTTAATACTTTTCAGTCGTTATTCCATATTCACTGTGATTTATCAGTTTGTGTGTGTGTGTGTGTGTGTGTGTGTGTATACATACATATATACATACATATAGAATGCCACAATTTCCAGATTATACAAATCCTAGACAAAGTTGCAGGTCAGGAAGATTACCTTAACAAATTCCACCCCTAATTCAGGTTGGTCAAACTGAATCCGGTACCTACAGTGGTCAACTGTTAGGACACTGCCGTCATGAATCTCTCTCGACTTTGGATGCAGGGAAATGACTCTCTGTGAAACATTTAGAGGTCGAGCAAGATCCATCGGAAGTCCTTCCCTCATGCCCGAGTTTAATTCATCATAATGTTTTCTTACAGAGTCCCTGTATAGGTATAACTTTTCTTTTTCCTCCTTTAAAAACTGTTCAGAAAATCGTCTTGGTTTCCCAAGAGAACTGCACCAACAAAGTATGATTAAGGCAACATCACACACAAAAAAGTAAAATATCAAACAGCATTTTAGTATTGATAACCTCCTTATGACACCCCATTCAACGCGTGTTAGCCTTGGAACATGACCCAACCCTACATGATCCAAGTACTCAACAAACTCTTGTCTGGCAAACCATGGGTAGTCAATTGCACTGTAGAACCACTCAAAAAGACACCGTCTTCGGGCTCGGAGATTAGATATGCAATGTGAAAACTTCTCCTGCAGATTAAAAGTATATGGCATAGCATATATCAGGGGGCATGACAAATTAGATTCCATACATAATCATGACCTTAAGATTAACAGATTTATCATCGACATTTCTTTATCGTATGTCAATAGCGTATTAGCATCAGAAAGTTCACTCACAACAGTCTCAAGTTTTTTCCCGTCATCAATAGTTAGAGGTTTCTCAGTTACTATCTTTCTTCTGCTCCTAACTTTAGTTGGTAAGTTCACTTGTTTTTTTATGACTCCTGTTGATGGAGCTGCCTCATCTTCTTCTACTACGTTGTTACTTGAGGAAGTACGGTCCTGAGATTTGACAGACTTCTTTTCATGTGAGTTTCGGATACTTGTGGACCTTTTACTTCTCCCAACAGGCTTACTTCCCTCACCTATTCCCTACAACATTACCATCAGTCCTAAGATAAAAGCTACAAACAAATATGTTACAAAAAAAAAATCCTGAAATATTTATATAATTTGGTTTCAAAGATATATAATACATTCCAAAGAGCACTCGGATAAGTAAGTCCGCAATATTGTATGATTGGAGGAGTTGTGTCGTAAAGCAGACACATACCTTGCTATTTGGAGGCTCTATGACTTGTGAGCTTGCAACAAGCTCATCTATAGATGCCTGCAGGATGAAACAGCTTCAACGTGGTCATGGATTCTGACAACAGAACATTAAAAGCAAGTATGTCTATGTTAAATATATAGCTTCTCTTACTTTAGCTGGTGATGCTTTCTGCTGCCGCCTCTTTCGAGTTACAGAACTACTTGGACTCTTTATCTCGGCTTCGGTATTACAAAGATCGTTGCTGGTGGATCTTTTCTGTTTTAAGTCTCTAAGAGAACCGCTATTGGATATGGATGCTGGATGAGTCCCTTTTAAATCTGACTCGTCAGCTTTTCCAGTTCTCATTTCTTCATCTTGAAGAGATGTCTCTGAAATTATACCAGAGTTCAGATTGGAAAAAAGCTGATATAACAAGAAGAATTTCATAAAGGTAGTACTGACTCTGCACTTAATTGTGTATCAGTGTAATTATACATATATGGCCAATAACATTAACAAGCTTAGGACACTCGGTTAAATGTAAAATGCAAACATATGCATCTCACCAGTGTCCGTGGCAGTTTCAGGCATCATCAGCGATAGATCTGCCAGCGTCTGAAGAGCATCACATGCTGTGTCTTCATCTACAGAGAGCATTTACAGGGTAACGAAGTTAAAGTATCAATATAAATAGTAAAATTTGAAACTTGACTACCTTATTATAGATGCAAAGATTGCAGTAATTATTAGTTCAAATGAACGTAAAAACAAGATTTGAATTCCAAACAAGCATAGAGGAGCTTTTAAAATTTGACAAAGATAAAAAGAATCTTCAAGAATAATGAATTGGGTCAGAATTGAATTTCATACTCGGTAGCCAGCTCATTTTTAGATTAACAGAAACAGGCAGTAATTGCTCCAAAAGTTTATCCAGACCAAAAAGGTCAATGATACTAGCAAACTTTCAAACTTGTCACTGAACTAAATTTCAAAGTTGAGAAACACAATATAGAGCGACCACCAAATACAGTAAGTCAAGTTATGATTTCCTATTGTACTTCCATCTAATAAAAGTATCAGCTAGTTGAGGCGAAGTCTTTTTTATGGGATAGCTGGAATTTAATTGTGTTTCTCTTAAGTCTATCAGGCATGTGCCTACCTGCATTTATCAGGGTGCTTTGAATAAACGAGAACTAATGTTTCTAGAAATTCCTTTTTCTCCTACTTCGATGTGCATTGCAGATAGTTAAATTCAGATAGAGAAGTAGGAGACTAGAACAAACCTGCAGTAAAGAGACTTTTTTTACTTTTTCTCCTTGAGCCTTTATATGTGAGTTTCATAGACTTCCCTTCCCCTTCTGAATCAAATTTCTCATCGAGAACGCCTACGCCATGTCCTTCGTCTGTACCACTGCCGGCTTCTTTTGCATCATTTCTTTTAATGCCAAATCTCCTCCTATAGTATGTTTTCCCTTTTTGCTCCATGGTACTGGAACCTTCTCTATGTGTCAAGCCATTATTAGCATCAGTGCTTCTTAAACTTGGTTCACAACGAACCTCTTCCATATCAGTGGCATGAAGCTTGGCAATCGCTGAGTCGATATCAGCTTGCTGAATTTCACAATTTGTCAGTCCATATTTGAACAGAACAATTCCTACTTAAGCAAAAAATCCATTTTCAACTATTTAATTTAATTTTTAAAGGATTATCATGTAGCCAAACTGAGACATATTTTCCCCAAAACTTCTTCCTATAGCGTATGCAAGCAGTAAAAATTTTCAGAATCGCAGGTTCATGAAAGAGGTACATGAAATATAAGCAACAGTAAAGGAGATTACCATTCTCTCTCCCTTTTTATCAGGGGAGTACATCTTTGCTTTTCTATTTGGCGTGTGTAAGTTCTTGGTAGAGCCACCTCGTTGTGAAGCCTCGGCCAATGCTAATGCAATTTCGTGTTCCATATCATCATCAGTAGCATCTCCCTTCTGATTTAGACCTCTCCTAACAGGTGAAGAATATCTTTCTCTAGTATCCTTCTCGAGGCTATATGAGATAGGAATTCTGGGAGTCCTTTTCCCAACAGCACGGGGCACATTCTCTTAGCACATGCAGATTAAGATTAAAACAGAAGTTAACAACCAATAGATCTTTTTCACTAGAGAGCTGCTAGTGAGCCAATAAAATTTTGTGGAAATCAAATCTTTCTTCATTATTGATAGTAAAAAAACAGGACAGAGCCGCTCTATTTAAGCTGATTCTGCAAGGCATTCAATGGCATGGTATGACAGACAAGAAAAAGGTTTGCACCATGCAAAGACTGATGAATATATTAAAAAAATATGTGTGCATGCGCAACTCATGCTTTTCAATGGGTGACAGATTTTGAGGCAAAAAGAAGCAAAGCGAACAGTACCAGCACGTCTCTTCTTCAGCGAGGTTAAGCAGCCTGAAGTGGACCTGAACTGCAAGCGGTCAGACAGACCCTCTAATCCTGCAGAGGGGTGATCTGCAGGTTTCACTCGAGGGCGCTTAGAGGCTGATCTTGGCGTTCCAGCACCTTCATTGCTTTCCTCCTCACTGTCACTTCTTCCATGCTGGAGAAAGATAAATTTATTGCATAATAACAGAAAATCAAACCAGCCCCATACTACTCAATTGTAACTTTTTGCGCCAGAAATGGAAAAACTTTATCAACAAGGCTCAAAAACAATGAACCTAATACACTCCATGTCCCCAAAACCACAAAGTCATCTAGCCATCTTTCCAACAAACACATAATGGTTAACAAAGAAAAACCCAATGTAAGAATTTGTCAGCCCTGAGCTAATATATATTATTCAGAGACAAAATCTGAACAAATAAGAATGCTAACCCCTAGGTGGGGAAAACTTAAACAAGAAACAAACAAAAAAAGGAAAACTAGCATCACTGGTAGTTGGCAGATGTTCCATAGGAACAGGACCAACTGCTCGTAAAAAGTCATGTAAACTGTTTTGAGTTTACAAATGGCAATTAGTACTGGCAGTTAGTACCCTGAACTGGACCAACTGTCGTAAGTTTACTTACCAAAACAGAGTAGTGATCAGTCATCATTGCATTTAGGCCCACCACAGAAGCAGTGCCTTCCGGAAGTGATAAATAAGCCTAAAGTGCAGATGGCATAAATAAGTAGAAGAATGTTTGTAAAAGGGTCAGACAACAAGTCAGGGAAGTGGGAGAGCATACTAACCTTATTCATAGTGTATAGAGCTTCTACCATATCTGCAGAACGGCTGTGTACATATACAGCCACCTGAAAACCATAGAAGACAAAACACCATAATCATAGTAACTATAGAAATGGCATTACCATCCCCAAAACATTTACCGGACACTATGACACCAGTTTATGCCCTTTTTCGTATAATGGAGTGCTATACTACAAATTACACTCCAAATCTTTAATGATGTATATTTTACTAATTGAGCTAACCTTTTTCCAGTCCTTTCCAAATTTGCGGTATCCATCATAAAAGCGCCCCAATTCTTCCTTGCTCCACTGAGGACCTAACATATCCGATAACTTTCTCTTCTGCATATAAGGAGCATTATAAGACATGCTTGGGGACAAGCTAATACAATATGTGGCAGATAACAACTAGCAGTTTCTCACACATAGGATAAAAGGGCAAAACAATGTCTATTACTTGAAATAGGAACAGAAACAATATCATAAGTTGCGAAAATGCTGAAACAAAGATAAAAAGGTGATAAATTACTTGGATCAATCAAGAAACAGATATCAAGGTAAAGCCGCAAAAGTGTAGCAGACTTTAAGGTATATGCTAAAGATTGGTATCCTTATGCAGCCAAACCATGCAAAATTTCACAATCAATTCTCTTGCTAAACAATACAAGTATCACCAATGACCAATCATATATATAATTTCAATTAAAGTTCAGGCCATCCACTTGAACATTAGGGAAACAAGCTTACTCGTTGTTTGGTTTTGCTCATACTTTCTTCATCTTTGTTAGGAGAAACAGCTTTACCACGCGGAGTTTTCTTGTACTTAGATTTCTTGGATCTTGAAGGCGCCATTAGCTTAACTTATTATGTACCTAAAATGTACCCAAAATAGAAACCAAGTTTAGTTGCAAAACCCAACATGCATTATAAAATCATAAGCTCAATCCTTGATTCGTATACATCTATTGAGTAGTTGTTCATTATCTCCAAAGAAAATGACAAATGGCACTCATGAAACTGAATTCTAAATGCAACAAAACCTAATCTGATACTAGAAATGCATAAAAACAAGAAGTAGAAGAAGAAGAAGGATGCTTATTATCAGTATCAAGAGTAGTTCCGCTCAATAGGGTATGAAACCCAGAGAAATGTTTAAGAAATCACTTGTCCGATTAGCAAAAGTTAATCTCTTTAAGCAACTCTCAGGTTAGTTATACTGAAATTAGGGGCGACTTCGAATCACACGACCTAACACCCATCGATTTGAGCTTAGAAAAGAATCGAAAACTCAAAAATCAGAAAGAAAAGAGCAACGAGATTTTTTAACTTATAACTTGGTAACCCAATTCAAAGATTTGTCTCTAGAAACGAAAATTTCAAAACCCAACGAATTAAAGCGCTGAGTATTTGAAGATTCAAAGGGGGAGAAACGGAATCCGATAGCTAACTACCTCAATCGCAAAAAGAAAATTTCTCAGAACAAGGGGAAAAAATGAAGATTGCAATAAGCTTACCTACAAAAATCCAAAATCACTTGAAAGAGAGATGATTCGGATACAAAATTGAAGAATCTGGTGAGAGATCGGAGACGAAGAGATCAGAGCTGCTGGTTTCAGCGATCGGTATAGATGAAGAAAGATATGGAAGATGAAGAAGCAGCAACAAGAAGAGATTGGAAGGAAAAAAATTTTTCTCTGGGGGATTATATAACCGCGAAAACTTTAAATAAAAAAAATTATAGGAATCCTATAAATGCAAATTCGTTACAATTATATGTTCGATTTGCGATTTTTTGGCTAAGTCTAAGAAATTTTATTGACTCCACTGCGAAGATGCAATCATCAAATAAACCTACTTATTAATTGGATTTGGTGGTCACTCGGTCTAATCCTGGAGTTCTGATTAGACCGGCTTTATTCTCGGTTCTGAATAAACCGGTTAAAACCCGTTTTACTCACGTTTCTTACTTAACCGGTTTGACTCCTGGTTTTTTATTAAATCGGTTTTACTCGCATTTCTTACTTAACCGGTTTGTATAATTGGTTTTTATTACACTGGTTTAAATTTATATTGGTTTTTTTTGTTAAAAGGTATTCAAATTAAATGCGGAAAAGAAAGTACAAGCTATGACTACATAGTCATACAGTTTGAAAAAGTTTGATAAAGCAATTGAAACTGATAGCCTAAGCAAATCTCAAGCTAGTGAAAGCATATATCAGAGATAAATTTAGTAAGGACAGAAAAAAGAGGAAAACAAACGCAAGTGAAACATCACTTGTATGTTAAGGAATGAGAACTACGTCCCCTTCGACCATGCTTCCCTCTCCCAATCACCGTTTGCCATTCTTGTTCCTGAAGTTTCTGAATAGGCTTGATAAGCCTTCCACCTCTAGTTGACTTATAATCAACTCCATCAACCTCCTCAATTGTCTCACCTTGCAAAGAACTGGTCTCTGCAACGGTTGACGGCGTTCGATAGGCGATGTTTTTAGGCAGACTATCATCAACTGAAGTATGATTTGTTTGATGATTTATCCCAGAACTTGATTTGAGTGATGGAGTATACTCCATAGATGTGCTTTCAGATGGAGAGTTCTCCATAGTAGTTTGTAATTTGGTAGCATCAACAGTGGCTGCTAAGTCCTTTAAAAGATAAGCGAATGTGGAAGAAGGTAACTCGTTTGGCAGTGTTATGTGGCTTTGCAAAAGATTTGGTTGTGATGTCAAGCATGGTAGCTCACGGTTTGCCTGAGAGGACGGAGAAATAAGAACTTCGTTATGAGGTGTTTGCTGAGATTGTAAATCTGCGCACTTAATTTGCTCTTCTGTTACAGAATCTGTATTTTGTGAAGACGAAGGATCATTCTCATGCCTAGCAGCTGGTGGATGTAGCTCTTGGACAGCTTCTTCTTGCTGATGTGAATCAGTGTCGGGGGCTGCAATGGTTGTTTGGTCTACAAGGTGATTTACATCCACCACAGGTATGGTGTCCGTGATGACAGTTGTTTTCTTAGCAGCATTATGAACACTAGGAGGTAACAAGCATCTTTTTACCTTATGTCCCAGTTGTCCACACCTTTCACACACCGACGGTATCCGTGTATACTTCACATCCACCAGAAAAATGTTGCCATGCTTGTCATCCAAAGCTATTTGTTTAGGAAATGGTTTGTCGAGTTCAACTTCAACCAGTAGTTTAGTCTCCCCCATACATGTTGGATCTAGATATAGTTTATCCGTGAGCATAGGCTCTCCCAATCCAGAGGCTATATGACTAATTCCAATCCTTGAATACAACTTGTCAGGGATGTTCTTCAGGTTAACCCAAACTGGAATAGTAGATATTTCCGGGATATCAAAGGAGGCAGACGGAGTCCATGGTGCGACAAACAACAAGCAATCATCAATATGCCAAACACCCCTATGTAAGACCCATGAACGAGTGTTGTCATGAGGTATGTGGAATAGGTAATATGATTCTCCTATCTTCTTACTCGTAATGTTGCAATTCCTTCCCCAAAGCCTATTGACGACAGCATGAACTAACCCCCCTGAGGTGCAGAACATCTATAAAAATGTCTGATAACATACTGTTCTTGGTTTTCTGGTCCTAGCAAAAGAACTCTCCTAGGAATAGTTACCTGAGGAGTGTCGTCGATGCGATAAGTCGGGTCTGCAGCGCGGAACAGGTTCCGAGAGGCCGGATTCATTTTAGCCGCCCATGGGAATCTAAGAAAACCATCTGCTTTCAAGGCTGGTGGAGGAAGATGTGCCACTCGTAGATTGGGCGTGGGCTTACTTTCCCTTGGATTGTTCTTTTTCTTTTGCCCATCCCGTAATCCTTCATTAAGGGAAGGCCAAAACGAAGATAACTGACCATCAGGGATGTGCGCTATGTTCTCATTCGGAGTGCTCGGTTCTGGCGGAGTCGCCGGTGGTGTAAAACGCAAGGGCTTTGACCAAGCACCTAACGACTTGACAAATGGAGCATGAGTCTTTGGTGTGCCTGTTCCTTCAAGAGGTATAGTCTCCATGGAGGCAACTTCAACAGCTTTGGGCGTAGTCACCATAGCGTCACTAACTGCAGAAGTCGAGATACCTGTCACAACCTCTGCTTGAGAGCGAATTGAAGGCGATTCAGGGTGTTGTGATGCAACATCAACTTCAACTTCTTCAGTTGCCACCAAAGATTCATGAGGAGAAGGATGATTTTCAAACTCTCGATTGGGATGATTTGGAGAGGTAAGGGTTTTTGAATCCATTCAAACTTGATGAAAATGAAAGGGGTAAGCTAGTGAGGTGGTCTATGCAGTCGCACCGTCACGATCGGTGGTGACAATGTTGCCGGCGGCGACGGAGAAGCCGTCGATTTTGAGATTTGGCGGTGAGAAAGGGTTTTCGCAGGCAAGTCGCTTTTTTATGTTTTTTTCTAGTTTAAATTTATATTGGTCATAATCCATGTTTTTTCGAATAAACTGGTTTAGTTTCGATTTTTGACTAAACCGGTTTTAATCCCTTTTATTCGCTTTCAATACATTTTCAAGTTTCACCGGAGAAAACATGGTCTTTCAAGATTCCGACAATGACATTTGCCGTAAATTTGAAGTTTTGATTAAAACCAATTATCAAATATGCGAAAGAATAATTAAAATTAGAAAAAAAAGTTTAATTCTGAATTCAAATGGTTTGGAATTTATTTGTCCGATAAAATGCATTAAATCTTTATTTTCAGCTAACTTTTATTTTAACAAACGAGTTTTCAAATCATAAAATCGATTATTGCAAATTGCAATGCTTAAGTGTTTCTCTCTCTCATACAATCAGGGTGAAAAGGTCGCTTCCTATAGTAAATATGACCGAACCTTCTTCACCGGCTAAAATCTTTTCGAGCTCTGTCACAACCTCAGCTATATTTGATCGTCTCGTCGCCGGGAATTCCAAACATTTTAGTAATATCTTTATAACAGGTTCAAACACTTCATGCGTGAAGGTTTCTTTCATCCTCTCATCCACAAATGTGTTTGAATCAATTCGCAGTTCTACCTATAAATCACACCAAAATGAGATTTGTTTTTTTCAACTACATATACACAAAAGTTTGGAGTTTTTATTTAAATATAATGTTTATGTTCATTACCCATTGAAGCAATTCTTTTGTTGATGTTAACCCTTTAGATTTTTCATTTGTCACGAGCACTAAAAGGAATAAACCAAATCCAAACACATCATCACTTATCTCGTTGAATCTTTCTTGGTCTTGCTCTAAACCAACCCTATCGATCAAAAATATATAAATGAAAATCTTTGTAAAAACATAATATATGTGTTAAAGACTTAGTACAATGAAAAGAGAATGAATTTTATAGTACTCTAGATCATGACCAACATCAACATGTCGTGAAAGTTCGACATCTAAAACTTTGGCCTGAAGATTGAAATCAAGTAAAACGTTAGTCGTCTTGAAGTTATTGTGAGCTAATGGAGGGTTTAGGCTGTGCAAGTGTTGCAATCCTACATAAAAGAAAAGAAAAGAAAAAAAGAGACTTTAGATTTGAAAAGTCCAAATACGATTTAATATGATCTTTTGAAATCATCCATTTGATGAATTTCTAATTTTTACCTTTTGCGGCTCCGAAAGCTATGGATATCCTTTTGTTGAACCTTAAGTAGATGAAGTCTTCTAATTCAATAATCAAGAGGTGAGACAAAGAGATATATAGCATCAAGATTATTTATGGACCAACATTTTAGGAGTTCATGACAAATTCTTGTACTTACCATGTAGATAATCTCGCATGCTATCCTTAGCCAAATACTCATAGATCATGAGCATTTGGTGTCCGTTTTCGAAGCAATAATCGTAAAAATCAACTACTTTACCATGTCGATTTTAGACATATCAGTGATTACATAAATACACACGTCTAGATACATTATTTTCCATTAACCAGTATTGGAATCAAAATAAAAAAAAATTGTTAGTCTGTGTACCTCAACCAAGAGTCTAGGAGAACCTGTCAGTCTTTTGATTGCCACGATCGTGTCTCGGACCAACCCAATATAAATTGGTTTGAATCTTCCATGTTGGATAAGATAATTCTCACCAAAATTGTTTGTTGCCTGGTTTAGTTCCTCTAAAGAAAACTCAATCGGGCCTTGTGCATCATTCCCTTTGATTGAAGTTACATCAGAATCAAAATGTGTTAATGTTAAAAATTGCAAATTTAACTATTTTTCACTTAGTTAATAGATATGAAAAATTAAACTTGCAACACAACGACTTAAAATATGTAGACAAAACATAAATTATATTTACATATTATAACTAACCGGATATCAATTTTCTAAACATGAAATGTGGATGTATCCCTTCAAAATTAAGCTTACTAAGTCCTATCATCACTGATGAGTTGTTGCCGCATTCGATATATTTGCATAGTGTTTTGTAGATCTTGAATAAGGCAACTATAATCACTGTGATTGCAAATGCAACAACAATGTGGATAGTTATATCCATCAGTGGGCTATGCTTTGGCATCCATAAGTAAATGAAGCTTTCTCTACGCATCCTGAAGTATTTGATGTTGTCTTTAGATAAAAAGAAAAACAAAGTGTTAACATAATGTTGATAATAAAAAATAATGTTAGTTTTACCGAATTCACGATCACCATTATAAAACAAATATCAAACACATTAAGGGTTTTTCCAAAAGGAAGAAAATTTCCTAATAGTTAGATGTATTGATTATAGTTCTCAATATATAAAATGATATAGTTACTTTCTCTAACGTTATTATTACTAGGTCAATACCCGCACTACGTGCGGATTTTTATTTATACATCGAAAAATTGTTTTGTTTAAAGTATGAGATGTTTTATATCATCTACTGTACAAATTAATTTTTAAAACACTCTTAGTGGTACAAATACAGACAAATAATTTGCTGATGATTTAAGACAAGGGTTGTCCTACTCTATTTGCTAAGATGAAATTTATTCTAGGCACTGACATGACTCTTTTTGCACATATGAATCATTATATTCACTGTCTTTCACATAAAAGATGTCATTGCACACCAATCCTAATATTAGGCTAGACAATTACAAAATCCTGGCCAAAAGAATTTAATCATAAATTCTATTCATCTTGAGTTTATGACTTTTCATAAACTAATTTCAACTTTAAATTTTCTTTTATTCTCTATTTATATTTTTTTCTCTATTCTTCGGTATGAGTCTTTCTAGGTACGCCACTTCAACCTTGAATCCAACCAACTCATCTTTGGTATCTCTGTTGCTTTCTTCTATACATGTGTTGAGCCAACCACTTTCAACTCTTTAATCTTCACGTGCAAGTAAAGTCTCTCTATAATCTATCACAAAAATTTCCACGCAATAATTTTATATGTGCGTATGTATATATCATGTAGTTTATGATATGGTTTTAACAAACTTGCTTGATGCATCAACATAAAAACATATACACATTTTGGATCTATGTGTGAATATAAATATATGTCTTTACGTATATATAAATAGTTCATTAGTAGAAAACTGTTCACATCCATCGACTATGGCACGATCATATTAAAATGCAAAGGAGTGCAAATCACATGGAGACCACTTTATTTGAATATTTCATACAAAATCATTTATGAATTGAACAGAAAATTCTTAGTACGTCTAATTTAAGTTTTTATGTCACATATATTTCATTAACTCAAAACGTAAATCAATCAAAGAATGTACAAATTTGTTCTTACGAACGAGTATAACACGCTATCATGCTAAAAGATCTAAAATGTGTACTATTTTACCTCTTCCTCCTCATAGTGAAAATAAAATTTTACGAAACAAACATCAAGATTGATGAAAAAGAGATGAAGTTTCTCAAAAATCTCACATAAAAAATGAGAAAAATAAGTGAGAGACAAAAGAAGGAAAAATATTTATGTTCATAAATTTAAAATCAACTTAATGGAATGATTTAATGTGGTATTAGAGAAGTTGAAAAGATAGGTGTTACTTTGTAAAAATAAATGAATGAGTTATCATATAATTTGTCAAAAATAATTAAACATTTAATTTTTTTGTGGACACATGTCTTCTTTATAAATGATGAGGTGGCACTCTCATGGAGAGAGTTGGCCAACTTTTATAGGTACTAGGACTATTTCCGCGCTACGCGCGGATTGTGTTCCAAATATTGATTTAGTTTCAGCTTTTGGAGACATAGACATTACAATTTAATATTCTATTTCAAAATCATAAGATGCGGGATACATGAAAATAAATGACGAAAAATGTATATTTGATAAGTAAGTTTTATTTTGTTCTCCCAACTTTTTCTTTTGTAAGTCGAGGTTTGTCGATGATATCTTTAAGTAGTTTTTCTTCGCATGTTGTACTTTTATGGTTAATTCATTTTTATAGATAGACTACTGAAACATCTAATTTTAATGATAATTTTTTTTTATATAATTAGTTTAACTATTGCAGTTGTACATTTATATTACAATTTTCAAAATATTAGAAAGTTAGTCACTATAACAACTTTAGAAGACATTTAGTGTATAGTTTACTCAAAAAAATTAGTTGCGTATATGTGAATGATTTTTATGTAAATGTTTATACTTAGATTAAAAGAAATTGAGATTATATATGTTAATGGTTCGTTTTCAAGCAGTAGTATTTTACTAAATAAATTCTCCTTTTTCTTGTAGCTTTTATTTATTAGGTTAGAATTTGCTAACCATAACATTAAATTTGAAAGTGTAAGATTACATATTATCTTAGGATTACATATACTAACGGTAAACTTAAGCGTTTTAGTTGAGAAATTAAAATATGATGTATTCATATATTTTGTAGATTATTAAAATGCTTTTCAATATACTTTTTATAGATTTTTGGATTAGTTTGATCTCCATGATTTTGTGCATTTTTTATATGTATGCATTGTTGAAAGAGTGGTGTTCACCCCCACACGGTTGACTAACAATCATTATATTGTTTGTGTGACAACTATTCTTTTTGCTATATAAGTTGATTTGTTATTTGCACGTTATAGCTATTAGAACTGTTACCAACAAAGCTTCATGCAAATTAACATTATTTCTTACCAAATCTAGTAATTTTCTCCTTCTTTATGGTTTTGGACCCATAATTTACACGAAGTATGTTAAATTGTGTAGCCTTGACTGCTACTATTATGGTGATGTTTATTATGCCTACGATATACAAATTACTTTAGTATTTTATTGTTATAAATGACGTCAATGAGACAGTTCATTTTTTTGGTCACAAACAATGAGACCGTTCATATGTTTCTCTTTTAATCAAATTAACTTTTGATCTTTCCATTATTAAAGTATGCATAGTGTTTTGGACCACTTGACTTACATAAGAGGTATATGTGTTAGGAAAATTGTTAAGAGAGATTTATTGATGTGGTTATATGCACTATATGATGCCACCATTGTAACCCTATTTTTAATATGTATAGGTTAGAAGAGAGGAGAATCGTTTGTACAAAAACATTAGAGAGTATTTGTAGTATCTTCATGAGCAAAAATAGTTAGTGATATCAATCATTTTTAATCTAGTGGACGATGATTCAGACAACAAATATTAGGAGTTATTTGCAAGTTTCATATTTTTAGTTTTACTTTTGTAAAATATAGTGGAGTTTTTATGTTTCCATCACATAGATTACACATTTTTATATAAATTTAGAAGGAATATAAACTTTATTTTAAAGAATTGTATACTAAACACATATTTTTTTACATATCAGATAATTTTATTTGTTTGGATTGTTCGATATTTAGATTTAGGGGCCTATTGAATCAATGATTTTAATTTATTTAGATACTTTTTAAATTGTAGAGTGTTGAAAGGATTTCAGATAGTTTAAATTATTCATGAATGTTTTAAATAATTTATATAACAATTTTTTGGTGAATTTTAGAAATATCACCATTTGAGGTGGTATTTATATCATTTGTTTTTTAACTATAAATTTCTACTCGGATCATTTGAAATCAATTTTGATATAATTAATTAATGAAATCCTTAATTTTCAATAAGGTGAGAATTTAAAGAACTTTATAAACAGTTAATCCAGTAACCTTGGATTTCAAATAATTTTAGGGAATGTTAGATCCAATAACCTTGGTTTTTTAACCATTTTCTAAAATCATCAATTGAATAAGGGAATACAGTATAACATGTATTTGAAGAAAAATTAAAATCCTCCCAAATCATTGATCCAATATACTCACCTTAGAAAAGCAAAAGAAGATATTAATTTGACATATTTTCTTAATTGTTTCAAATCCTTTATTAATATAAACAATACGTTAAATTATTTATGATTTTAGTGGTTATTTTTGATCCTAGAGAAACTAAATTAACCCCTACTATTTTTGGAGATTTTGACCACACTATCCATTGATTTTACAATTTTTATTTTACTTTTAGTTATATTATTTTTTGATACTTTTATTATCTTATTTTGCTTCATTCATTTGATTTTAAAATATTTTAATTTGAATAGTCTTTTTATAAATATGAATAATAGTTTATTCTTAAATGTAATATATGTTTTACTTTTAGACTGATTGAAATTATTTATTTAATTATTTTATTTTTATAAAATTTAAGTATAGCTTTGTTTTTGTAATTTAGATATTATTTTCTTATGCTAATCTTTTATCATTTCATTTTTTGTTTTTTACTCAAAAAATTTGTTTTATTATTCTAATTACATGACCTGAGATATTTTTTATTTCTAAAGATTGAGTTTAATATGATGCTTTATAATAATATTAATATACTTTGTGAGAATCTAGAAAAACTAAGATTTGAAAACATAAAGAATGAGAAAAAGATCTAAGTAAAGTGTAGGAGTTTTCATTATAAAACTTCAATAATTCTCTTATATTAGAAACACACAAAATGAAATTAAGTTAGACAAAATACAAACCACATCATTGGTCAAAGGGAAAAATATATATATATATATACATATATATATATATACAGATCATATAACACTCCAAATAACAAAAGTAAATTGAAATTGCAGAGTTAAATAAGCGAAACACATATTGGTTATGATGCAATAAATGGGGAAAAAGGTCTTCATCTTTCCTCATAGCCTAGAAGAAGATAGATGGTGATAATTTTTTCTTAACCTACTCGACCGTCTCACTGTGTAATCATTTCTTCTTCTCTATCACCCTGCAGATATTTATAAATGGTTTTTTGGTTAAAGATTATATATAGAACCTACAAAGATACTATATCAATTGGTTGGAATGATTTTACTCAAACTTTGTATTTTCTTATAAGTTCTGAAACTTCCAAATGAGAAGGAGCCTACTGAGTATTCTGATGCTGATGTTTCCATTGATTCTCACCTCAGCTTGCTGTTGTTGTTGTTGCCTTCTCCGCTTCGATGTTCTTTATTGTTGCTGTTTAATGAGCTTCTGTTATGGAAACTCTTAATTATTTTGTCATCAATTTCTGAAGGAGGCCTTTCTTTCATCGGATTCTCTACTATCACATGACCCTGATTTTGCATCTCGGTGGTCTCAAGAGCAGATGCAGCCATAGGTTTGGCTCTTTTAGTGAATAAGAAAGCAACTGCCGCAAGTAGTACCAGCAACCACCTTTGCTACATGATTATCAGCATTGTTAGAACTTAGAAGAGCTCACGTTAGCACTAAATCATCCAGACTAAAAACATACCTGTTTTAGATTTACTGAAGGGAGGTAACCATTGATGACCACAACGGAATACTCAGTTGGAGAAGCAGAAGCAAAATATTCAGTTAAAGCTTTCTTCGATCCAAGTCCGAACATTAGAAGACCAAAGCCAATCCTGCTAGCAGCAGAATGAAGTGATAAATACCAAATTTTTAACTACTATAGGAGAAGTACATGAGAGGGTCTAGTGATATGAGCAATTAGTGTCTTTATCGATTAAGTAAGCAATAGAATTAGAGATAAACCTTGTTATATCGTTATGAACAGTTTCTACCACAGGTGATATTCAGGTTCTAACCTCTAATATCAATATTATTTTGGAAAGAGAAGCATATGATTGTCGAATGCAAGAGCCTTCTCACCTGAGCTGAGCTCAGAAGTCAACTTTGATACATGGTCTTGTAATCGTTAAGAAGCTCATATATTTCCTTTTCATGTTTCGTCTCAATAGTAAATGCTTTTTCTCTAAGCTCCTGAAACACAAAATGTTTATCATCAATCACCTGGTCATCAACAATATTAATATCATAAAGCTTGTGTGTTGTTGATCAGTCATTTATTTCGCCAGAAAATATTTTCTTGAGAACCCGCATTCATCTTCTTCTACGTTTTCAGTGTCCTCCATTGTCGTGTGACAAAGCAGAGAACAATGACACCTTCCTTCGCTAAATTCCCAAGGTGGAAATATTCTCCTGAGATAACAGTCATAATAAGAACATATCACTGAATTTTCTAAGCACTAAGTCGGAAGGTAACAATAGAACAATGGCTAAACAATTTATCAGAGCGTTAGCTTTCCTGTCAAGATGGAGGAATAGATCAAGATGGGTAACACAAATAAGCCGATGAGCGATGAATCAGATTTTTTACCTGAAATTCACGTCCAAGTCTCTTCAAATGCAATCGAGGAAGTATGAGAATACAAAAGTACCTGTTAGCGTTTGCAACCGGATGCAGCCCGATTGAAGAGAACGACGAAGATAGAAGCGCCTCCAAAGTAGATCGGTAAGGTCCAGATTGTAAGCGCCTTACGGTTTCGAACCTCTGTAGCTTCCCGACTTCAATTTGCCCAAAAAATCGAAATTTCAAAAAGGCAAAAAAAAAAAGAGAAGAGTTTATAAAAATAGAGAGAAGAGAAGACATGACAAGGAG
Organism: Anastatica hierochuntica; assembly: GCA_900406275.1. Classification (NCBI taxonomy): domain Eukaryota; kingdom Viridiplantae; phylum Streptophyta; class Magnoliopsida; order Brassicales; family Brassicaceae; genus Anastatica; species Anastatica hierochuntica. Next base: position 28,155 of record OVAN01000388.1, read on the forward strand.
GAAGAATTGAGAACTTGTGTTTAGAGCTCCTGGGGGTTTTAATCAAAAACATGATTTATGAGTATTCTCAAAAATAATTGTTCATAACGTAACTGAAGGAAAGAGGAATCGAGAGGAGTGGATAAGAAAAACTTCGCGTAGGTAAAAGATGAAAAGCTAAACAGTAAACACGCTAATGTAGCTGAGGTGTCAATTTTATAAAGAATGAGAATAGGCTGAGGTGGACACTCTAAGAAACTTCAATCTTTTCCTTTTAATTAGTTAGACTAGGACTATGTCCGCGCTACGCGCGGATTTGTGTTTGCAATATTTGTATTTTGGTCTTCTTGTGTGATTTGTTTTTATTGTCTCGTTTAAGTGGTGTGGTTGGGGTTTGGATATGTCGTCTTCGTGGTTTAGAATTATTCTATTCGCTTCAATTATGACATCATTTGATTTGGTTTTCCATATAGCGTGGTTTTAAATCGGGATTAGTTAGGGTTTTTTTTTCAATAGTATATTGACTATAATCATCGGGTGTTGTGAAGTGGTTGTCCACCCCTTGTTTATAGTGTAACTTGTAATGTGGGACATATTGTTTAGTCTTTTTTCTTCAGTATATATTGATAGATGTCGTACTGCTAACATGCTCTCCTCAGTAGTCTGTGATAAAATTTCTTTGTAAACTACATTGCTGACGTTATCTTATGGTTCTTATTCGTTTTGCAAGATGCGTAGCCCTTGGGGGATTGTGACTCTTAAAGAGTGACATAGTTGTTCATGACTGAAGATTGGTATGGAAAAGTATAGTAGTACTTGCTTTAAACTCTTCCCTTAGCTTTTATTTATAGTTATCGTGTAGCAAACCCTGATTGTGAATTGGGTTTTGCGTAGTGTGAATGGGTGATTTGTTTTGGTGGGAGATAGAATACTCCTTGGTATTAGGACCTTCTACCCATCATTTTTCCCAATGACTATTTGTGCCTCAAACACCCTCTCGTCCAGTTGGATGATAGTTAGCCTTGTCTCTTTACATAGTCCCTTTATTTTAGTTGATGTTTCATAGGAGCATAATTGGCACGCCTATCTTTAGCATGATCTTATGTTTTGGGAGTACAGGAAACTCTAACGATTTCAAATACTCGGTAGGGTACATTGTGCCATAATTTGGTCCAATTGTATCAGTTTTCTCGTAGTTGTCGGTACTGAGATATTCTTTTAGTTCTCCACTAAGTTGAGTGAGCATGTAGTCATTTATCTCATAAATTGTTTCATTCATGTTAGTCAATATAGCATGCTCTGTGAAGTGTTGAGTGTTAGTCTCAGAGTTGCTGCTTGGGGAGAATGACGTAGCTGTTATACTTTCGAATGAGTTCCCACCGTTGTCCATGAAGAAGTTTTTGTGAACATATATCATTTCCTCGTATGCGTCGTTCCTCGCATGTGTCTTTTCACTTATTGCGGTAGTACCCTCTCTAATACTAAGTAATCATGATGAGAATCCAATTTCCGATTGGTGAACCCTCATATTTTTTCTAGGAGTGGTAGCTCAAACGCATCTCACATATATAATTGGCTAATAGATGCTAGTATTGTGTCAACTCTTGTTCCTTGTGGTATCACCGGTAAAATTAGGCAGAAGTCATCTCTTAGTAGGACTATTTTACCCCATAATGGTTTGTCATTTGCTGAACTATCCGATTTTGATAGTATATCTTTGAGAGTTTTGTCTAGGGTCTCGAAGGTGTGTTTGTGTGTCATAGATGTTTTGTCCTAAGTAATAAGATTTTTCTTTACCAGTAGTTGTGATAGCATTCCTCATTTTATTTTTCACATAAAATCTTTAGTGAGATTGAGTAGTAGTTTAAATTTGGAGTGAGTTGTGCGTCCTCCTGGAAAAAGTAAGACTGTTATACCTGGAGAAGCTACGGGAGGCATGACTCAGTCAGTTGATCGTAGCTTTGAGATCAATGTGCGATAGACATATGGTTTACCAGTACCGTTGGCCTGTAAAGGAAGAATGCTTGTCCAGCTTGTCGGTCACAGAGTCCATAACAGCTTCGTATGCTCTTTTCTGGTTGTTGTTGAGGATGCTAAATAATATGTCGTGGGTCTTTTTTCTGTAGCAGTTTGTTGTTGTTTTTAAATCAATAAGATTTATTTTCCCTTTTTATTGTAGCACTGAGCTTATGTTATTGTAAAATAAGATTACACATGCGAGACTACATAAATGACGAAGGTAGATTGGATTATTTTGCTCTCGAACTCCGTGCTTGTTTATATTATTATATTTTTCTATTAATTCCGCTCCGAAAGCTTCTATTAATATCTATAAGTTTCGTTGTTTTTTTTCTTATGAGGAACGTGATGTCGTAATAATATTTGTATCTTATAAATAGAATCAAATATAAGTTCATTGATTTAGATTTTCAATTAGGAAATCGACACAATATTAGAACAATAATATATTATTTATTATCATTATAGTTGATTTAATTTTTAAAAATTATGTTCAACTTTTCCTGGCAATTTTGATAATTTACTATTTATAAAAGTATAGTTTGCTTAGATTAATTTTAAAAGGGGTACTTTCAAAATTCTTTATTCTATGTAAAGTAGTTTTCTTAAATTTCACCTAATTTAAATCTTTAGATTAGTCCCATAAAATATGTAGTAAAGAATTGACTATATTGAGACATATAAAGCTACTCTCAGAATCACACTGATTATAAATTTTGCTTTTGTTTAATTAGTTGAGGGAAAAATATGTGCTTGATAATAAATGAAGTAGAGGATAATCTGAGAATGTTTTTATTCTCTTGCATCATTGACTACCTTCAAGCGTAGAAATTGTTTTTGAGCAGGGTTGGGCGTTCGGATACCCGACCAGGTTTGTATCGGGTTCTGTTCGGGTTCGGGTCCCGAACTCTAGCTCTATAATACCCGTTCGGATATTTTTACAGTTCGAGTTTGAGTATTCGGGTTCGGGTATTTTCGGGTCTTTCAGGTTTTTTGGATACTTTTGGTTTTTTTCTTCGAGTATTCCGGGTTTTTTAAAGATTTCTCGGATTTTTCGGGTATTTTAAAATTTTTGGATAAATTTGGGTACTTATTTTGAGTATTTTTCGGGCATTTGGGGTACTTTTTCGGGTATTTGGGTATATTTGGGTATTTATTTGGATTTCGGGTTTGGATAAGGGTTCGGGTAAGTTCGGGTTCGGGTTTTTTGGGTATCCGTTCGGGTTCGGTTCGGGTTCGGATATTACCCGATACCCGAACTTCTCGAAACCTAATATCCGTTCGAGTATTTTTCTATTCCGGATTCGAGTTCGGTTCGGGTATTTCGGGTTGGTTTTGGGTATCGGATAAAATGTCCAGCCTTTTTGAGAATCTTTTTATTGGATCAATTGTTTTAAGAGATTGTGTAGATAATTTATGATTAATTTATTTGGTAATGTTACAATAGTCTATGACATATATTATTTTATTACTTCTACTTCCTACTTTTTAGTATTGGTTTTTGTTTATGGCAAATTGAATGGAGGACCGACCTTGAGATTTTGGAGGATATAAACTTCTAGGAAAGTGAAGGTCGAACTTTTTATGTATAATTTTTCTCTCGATTTGGGGATCGGTTGATCCATACACATTATTTCAAAAAAATTGAAGATTGAGACGAATATTTCATCGGCATGGCTCTGATTGAATGTAAAACTCCTCCATATGTCATGTTTTGTGTTACCTTGTTTACTTTATATTAGTTACAAATACTATTTATAAAACGATGTTTACAAACCCTCCACCAATAGATGATAAAATGATGCTTACAAATCCTCCACCAGTAGATGAGGAGACTATTTGACTTGAGCGATAACCGAAAATGATGTTTACAATCTTTATTTTTTTTATTTAAATTCAAAATCATCTTAGTTTTCATTTGGTTGAAGGATGTAATGTTTTCTCCGAAAAAAATGTTTTATGAAAGGAATCTAAGCCGAGGTAGTGGTTTGAATGTGTGTAGAGACATTAAAAAATGGATTTAAACCTTGTAAGCTCTAGCATACATTTGATTAAATCTCATGTATTCTAATCAAGTTGCAAAATTGATGGGTGAATGTTAGACTGACAACTATATACCCACCACCGCCTTCCCGTATCCATCGTGGTCGCCGCAGTAACCACTATCACCACCATGAGCTCCACCGCCACAGCTTTCTCTAGGCTGAGCTCGTTGATGTTGATGTTATACTCATCGGCCATCGAGGTCTTTTCCGTTCATCTCTTCGGTAGTATCTCTGATGGACTTCTCGTCTTTGAAGATGACAATTATCGTTTTCTAAGAAGATATCATGGTGACTTGGACTATTTAAAATCTTATAGTTCTCAGGAGAATAGAATATTTCCTTTAAGCATGTCTTAAAATAGATAAAAGTTCTGTAAGTATGCTATCATTTTTACACAAATAGAGTTATGTGGTACTTGTGTAGTCAACTCACATTGAGAGAAAGACCATAAGCATGTCCTGCTACTTTATTGCATCAACTGAATAAACATCGAAAACAATTCAATTATACCAAAATTGTTTTTCGACAATAAATGTAGAAGAGTTAGACACCCCTGCTTCTAAATTTGGTTTTCAGAATAGAGGATAAAATTCTGGGTAAATTTTCGAAACTAAAACCTATATTTGATATTATCTGTTGAATAAATGAAGCTCATATATTACAAATTTACAAATAAGTTACTTGACATGGATAGCACAGTAAGCTATACACCCCCAAATATACTGAAAGTCACAATGTGAATAACCCAGAAAATGTCAATTCTCTATTTCGGTATAAACCAATAAGCTTGGTAAATCAGCAAGAACTGCATATACAGATGCTAGTTTTTTTCTTGGTCACCATACAGATGTTAGTATGATTTTCTTTTACTATTATACTATCAAAAAAATTTGCAGTACATATAACATTATTTCATAAGAAATATATATCCAAAGGAGTAACATTGATACCACTTCTCTATTTAATTTCAGTCCAGAGACTTTGTACTGTAGTAGTTCTTTGGATTATTTGTTACCCTATATTACAAAAGCAGGCTGCAGAGATAAAAGTTGATGGAAAACATAATGCTAAGGAGGGCAGTCATTGAAAAATTTGAACTGTAATGAATTTATTACTTTATCCCGTCAAAATGATGAATTCGTTTCTGGTAAGATAAATATGAAAAACATGCAGTGAAAGACTTACGCCTAAAGTATGTTGAAGCTTAAGCCTAAATGTCAACTGCCTCTGCTAATGCTAGACATGAAAACCCATGTCTTTCTAATAGTTCCAGACAGTTTAAGAACTGTGTATATACCAAGATCCGTTTACGAACTTGGATGCGACATTATTTGCGATTCATAAATGTTAAATGCACATCATGAGACAGTGCCTCGTAAACTATGACAATTGTTTTACTAAAAAAAACTACACATTTGATCTGTAGGACCAAATATAAACCATCAAACGACATGTAAAATAGTTTATTTATTTTTTAACCAAAGAGAAGTATAGAGAAGTAGAAGATATTGAACTAACCTCAAGAAGCTTGGTGGTTACTTGCAAATTCATGTTATTGGTTTAATGCTATAAGAACCTCCATGCTCTAATACTATCCCACCTGCTGAATTGGATAAGCCAAAAGAACACTCTAGCTTTAGAGATAAACAAATTAAAGTGCCACATAGACTCTAATCTTTTAAATCACAACAAATGAGATTTAAACAAAAAATTGTTTCAGAGCAGCTTGTTTAGATTTCTAAATAAGAAATGAAAGTACCTTGATTTTGTTGGTTTGTTTTTGTTACGGAGCATCTTTGCAGGTTGTTTTTAAATTTGGTAGAAGCCTCCTAAAACAAAACGATAGAAATTGATCGAAGGGTTAATCGCTGCCTGGATTAGTTACCTTGGTAAGCTATTCTTTCGCGAGGTTGAAAAGTTTCTGATCAAATCACATAAAGTAACTTGACAAAATAACCTGATGAATTATTAAACTTATAAAGGTTCTTAGAGGTGGAGCACAAGGAGCCCATGCAATCTAACTACCGAGAGAAAAAAACAAAAACCAAATGAAATATTTTAATTTTCATTTTAAAACATAAACAAAGATGAGATTTGAGAATTTGGTAGGTAAATTGTTAGTTTACCTTGCAATGGACTTTGTATTTGGTAGAGCGCAGAGCCAGGGAGCACTCTTCATGTTTTCATGTGATTCCCAATAGCTCTCTTCTCGATGAATTAAACATCACAATCACTATTTGTCGCAGTTCGAGCACTAATTTTCTTTTGTCTATATGCGATATCCAACGATAATGGCCTTATCAACTATTTTTCTCTCCTTTTATGCATCTTAAACCAAACCTTTCTACATAGTCATAAAAAATTTACATATCGCGTTGAGATACATCGTGTTAATAGGAGCGTTGTTACGATAGTAAATAGAGGAAATTCGATTACCTCAATTTTGTCGAGCTTATGCGCAATCTTTCTTTAATTTGTTCTCTGGGAGCGAGCAAGCCTACAAAATCGACACGACCATGAACTGGAAAATAGACTTACCAGAGTATCATATTCAAACAATATCACCACATCATTTTTGTCAGATGCACCAATCTTTTTAGAGCGTTCGGTGAAGAAGGGGAAGAGGAGGAGACATGGACGTCGAAAGTCACATAAGTTTTTTTTCTATTGTAATTTTCTTCTAGTTTGTTTCGGCATATTTTATTGCAATCTAATGTGTACCTACTTTTTATTAGTGTTTTTATTGCATAAAGAGAAGAAGGTGATTTGGCAATCATGTAGAGCTTCTGGAAAAGCTGAGTTGGATAGGCTAATATTCTTCCATTAGTCCCTTTTAATTAGTTAGATTTTTGAAAGGTTAAATTTATAAATAATAAATTATTTGCAAAATGGAGAAAAAAGAATGGAAAAGTAAAATCGACATAAAAACACTAAAAATCAGTTATGAGGTAATGTCATCTTAAAATTTAACACGATGTGGTGGTGATGTTTTAAATATGATAGTGACAAGGGGCGGCGGCAACGGCAATGGCAACGATGATAGTAAAAGACTTCAAACAAAAATCACATACTTTTTTTATACTTGTGAATGGACAAATCACATGGTGTCACTTATACATTAAAAGTACTCAAGATTTAATCATTTTAACTAAATACTATTCGAGAAGTTTTTCCAATTTTATTAGTTCTTTTGTATACAATAATTAGATCGATCGTTTTGAAACACAATTAATAAATATTTTATTTGCATTGTCATTTGCTTCTAAATATAATTCAAAATTGTAAATGTAGACCGGACTCGTTTTTTACAAAATTAAATTGGAAAGATCCAAAAATAGTTAGAGATTCCAAATATTTGTTGTTTTAGTTTGAATTAAAATGAAGTTTTTGGCCACTATAAAAAAAATATAACAAATAGGATAAAGTGTATTACAGATCAACGACGATGACATAAAAATGATATTGTTAATGTATCTAACTAAATTACATACTCTTTCTTATATACGTATTTTAATCATATAATAGTTAATAAAAAAAAAACCTGCAAGTGCGGACAACTATCTGGTAATATTAAATTTGTCGAGGACACATCAACTAAGTACTAAAGCCACAAAGCACCAGCATCCTTGAGCAACCTTTTCAATGATCCATTTACATGAAGAGTCATGACGGTACTAGCCGTTCCTATAAATTTTCCTCCGACAAAAACCGCCGGAACTGTAGGGTTGCAGCCTAACCGGGCTAAGGCCCACCCGATATCTTTACCGTATATGTGCTGGTCGATCTCTACAATGGCCGGGCTCACGCCTTGCTCGTAGAAAAGACGTTTAATTGCATGAGACATGCAACACGTGCTCTTGCTAAATATCACCACTGCCCTGTGCGACGCCAGTGTTGCTACCACTTCCATTTTTATAGTAAGACTTTTTTGCTCTATATATTGAGATTGTCTTTTCTTTGAATCACTTGGAAACTTTGTGTTGATGGGTTGTTCTGGAGGGGTGAGTCGTGGACTATATATACATAAACTTTATGAAGATATAGAGGTATCTTTGATTAAAGATGGGACAAGGCCAAAGAGAGAATCTTAATTTTGGGAAGTTGGATTGTGGATGTAAGAACCAGATGATATGATGCTGGAGAGTTGACAAATATAGGTAAGATAGTGTAGAGTATAGAGTTTGCTATGTATATTGTGACTTGTGAGCATGATTCATGAATCCTTCTGATGAATGAAGAGTGAAATTCCGATAGTTAGGGGTATTGTTGCATGTTAAGGAATGTCAACTTTGCATTGATTCTCATCTATCGTCACTTTTAGTGCCGCAGGTGTATTCACGTTGATACTCATGTTAAATGATGACACAACAACCATATGGCCATTATAAGTGGTGTACTGATTCTAGTATTAGGATTATTTGACTTTTAAAGAGCTTTTAGAAGATTTTGGAGAATTAAAGAAACTTTTGTGATTGATTTGTTTTGACTTTTTTTTATTAAAACTAGGGGATTTTCCGCGCTACGCGCGACTATGCCATAAATATTTGTCATCATATAAATTTCGTATGTTAAATATTTAGAAATCCGATACATATGCCTCTTTTAGTTGCTTATGTATATTATATATGATCATGTTACATTATCGATAATTTGAAGTTCTATTTAAAATGTTTCTTCTATTCGATTTTACATTTCTGTTTCTTTTGCTCCAATAATTTCAAGTATTCTTTTTAACTCTAACAATTTAGAAAGTTCATTAGCTAGTTTTTATACACAATTGTGCTCATAAACATAATGTTAAGAGCTAGACTCTCAATTTTTTTTTGTACTTATACCAAAGTGGCTATACATAGTAAATGTTTTTCCAAAATCTAAGTATTTAAAACTTATATAAACTTTCCCACTTGTTTGCCTTTTAAATTTGCTTAACCAAAACTGAAATTTAGGACATGTTTTCTAGACTTTTAAACAAATTAATACGATATTTCAATATTATTTTATATTGAATATTTCATTTTACATAAGTACAACATACGTGAAGTAGATACTTTTATGAATTCTCCAAAGTATGTTGTTATTTTCTTGAAATACATACATGTTAATAAGTTTACAATTATTACAGAGTAGCATTTAAGTTTCTGGCCAACATTTTACCATCACATCCTCACAACTTTATTCTGAACTTTTATAGTTTTTTTATCAGCTTTATTTTGAACACATACTGTTTATTTTCTTACACATCAAATTTCGTAGTAGTGTTATAACAGAATTGTGTCTTTATTTGTTTGTCTCAAGCTATTCTTAAACCGTGTTAAAAATGAACAATATATTTGATGATATAATATAATTTTTAAAATTTAGTAATCATATTTATATATGTTTATTTTTTACAAAGTACTAATAGACTTTAATATAAATTTTATTTAAAAATTAAAGTTTTATACCTTAATTTATTGATATATTTTTTAAACTTAAAATTTTTTTAGTTTGGAGCTTGGTCGTCCCAACCGCACATGGTAAAAACGGTCATGTGCCTATCAGTGCGTATTGTGCCTATGAATGTTGTATTGTCTTAAATCAATGCTTGGTAGTGGATACATTAGTTATAAACACATATTAACCAAATTTACTAAATCTATAATTATACAAAACCAATTGATCCAAAATCCAGAACATAACTCATTCATTTAATTTTAGTCTTATTTCAAGTGTAATTAAATAAATATACCAACCACAAAGACATGTCATCTTTCGCCCATTAGCTTGTTAATAAGCCTTTTGATAATGGATTTCACTTCATTTTTCCACTTCGTAACGGACCTATAATCCTTTTGTAATTCCCTCTATTAATACATATACATCAAAAAACTGTGATTTTAACTCACATACCATATTCACAGCTCGGGTAGAGTGCAGCCATGGCGATATTCCACTTCTCTCAAAGTTATGGAGAGGCATGTACTTTCAGGCTTTGCTTACGATCTCCCCGTGTACACGTTTACTCATTCTAGGTTTACCCTCAATCAGTCCTGATGCAATACCATTCACTCTTAATCGTATAGTTAGTTCCCCACTCCATGTCGAGTTTCTTTTGGTAGCATCAAATGTAGCCTAATTCAAAGTTTCAAAAACATAAGTTTCCGTTTGCCATAATATATAGTTTATTATGCGTGTTTCTTTTAGCTTCAGCTAGAGAAGACTAAATCAAAAAGTGTTTCATCACCTGTTTAGATGCCATTGAAGATAAATTCTTAGCTGGAGCGGTGAAATTTCCATGGTATTAACAAAATTTCAATCCTCTTCTCGCATCCTCTGGCTCACGAACATCATCTTTTAATCTAATAGTCTTCTGGATTGTGGAGACACATGCAAAGAGAGAGAGAGATCTCCTCGCTGTAGAAACCACAATTGGTGTTGTCGAGTATGGCGAGGGTTCTGGCTTGGGAGCTTTGATCCATGGCGGCGGCGGGATAAGGCTTTGTCAAAGTGTGGGTAATGTAATCGGAGAGGGATTCCTTTTGGGGGGGGGGGGGGGGGGGGGGGGNGTGGGGACGGTCATACTGTCATTGATGAAAGAGGAGATGTTTTACGCATTAGGCAATTTATGGCGGTTTTCATCATTTTTTTGCGTTTTTCGATTTTAGCGGTTTTTCAGTTTTTGCATTTTTACAGTTTTTTGCGGATTTGATGGTTTTCGCGGTTATGGCGGTTTTCGTGTTTTTGCGGGTTTTTCGGTTTTGGCGGTTTTCATGGTTTTGGCGATTTTTTCGGTTTTCACAGTTTTGGCGGGTTCAGCAATTTATGCGGTTTTAGCCGTTTTTACAATTTCAACGATTTTCAGTGGTTTTAGTGGTTTTTGCGCTTTTAACGATTTTAGTGGTTTCAGCTGTTTTATGGGTTTTGCGAATTTTGCGATTTCAACGGTTTTTGCGGTTTTAGCGGTTTTCGACGGCCTTTGCGGTTTTAGCGTTTTAGCCGTTTTGGCGGTTTTAGCTGTTTCAATGGTTTTATTGGTTTAACGGTTTTTGCGGTTTTCGGCGGTTTTTGTGGTTTTAGCTTTTTTTGCGGTTTCAACAGTTTTATTAGTTTCAGCGGTTTTTGCAGTTTTAATGGTTTTTGTGGTTCTACGGTTTTAGCGTTTTTGCGGTTTTAACATTTTTAGCAGTTTTGGCGGTTTTAATGATTTTTGCGGTTTTTACGATTTTTGCAGTTTTAGCTGTTTTAGCGGTTTTTGCATATTTATGGTTTTAGCATTTTTTTGCGATTTTAACGGTTTTAGCAGGTTTGTTGTTTTTGCGTTTTTTTGTTTTTTTAACGGTTTTAGAGGTTTTTGTTGTTTTTGCGATTTTAGCGGCTTCAACGATTGTGGCAGTTTTAACTGTTTTAGCTGTTTTAGCGGTTTTAGTCGTTTTTTCAGTTTTTGCGGTTTTAGCCGTTTTGGCGGTGTTAGTGATATCTCAGTTTTTTTTAATTTTGAGATGCAAAATTTGCATCTAGATGCTATGTTTTGTAGCATCTCAAATATCTGGATTTTTGCATCTGAGCATCTCTAATATCTAGATGCTGCATCTGGATGAAAATTAATAATTGTAAAATGAACAACATTTAGACATTTGCATCGAGATTCAAAATCTGGATGCAAAAACGAACATGGCCATACTGTGTAAAAATGAGTAACTTTGCAGTCTATAACATCCAAACATTTTTCTTGAACTATTATTAAACGGGAAAATCGCATAAAAAAACCTCCAAAGTTGCACTTTCTGACACTTTAAACCTTAACGGTTTTTGACTAGCACTTTAAACCTTCAAAGTGACTTTTTATCACAAAAAACCTCCAGCGAATTTACTTGTTCTTCAAGTCAAATATATGACCGGTACTACAGGTCATATATGTGTAAGTTTTTTTAATAAAAAATTTAATTAATAAATAATTAAATACATTTTAAAATTGAAAAATACGAAAAAATTCTAAAAATTCTAAAAATTAAAATTTCAAAATTTAAAAATATAAATATTTAAATTCAGTAATAATAAAATATTTAAATATATATACGATAAAAGTAATTATAAAAATAAAAAAATACATAAAAGATTTCAAAAAATTGGAATAAACCATAAAAGTATAAAATATTTAAAAAATTTAAATTTTAATCTCAAAGAACCATAAAATTTAAATATAAAATATGAAATTTTAATAATAAAGGGCTTTGTAATATTCTTTACAATTTCCCATTTTGATTTTATGAAGTTCATTACAATTTGAATATGGATAATGAGATTTGCTATTTGTATAAACACAAATCATATACATCAATTTTTATCCTCTTATATAGCTCGCATTTACATACAACATTTATATAAACTATAGTAAGTAGTTGATTCAAAATTAAGCACACAAACGAAATGGACATGAAAGAATTAAACCGACTTGCATTAAAAAATGGAAAGTTCTTTTTTTTATGTAGGCGATGAACAATTTCTTTGAAAGCCAACTACGAGATGCAAAATATTCTAAAAAATACATAAAATATTCCAGAAAAAATGGAAAATATTATATATATTTAAATATTTTATTATTATTGAGTTATAAGTTTTCTGTTTTTTAAATTTGAATTTTTAATTTTTAGAGTTTTTTGAATTTGTTTCGTATTTTATCAATTTTTAAATGTATTTTATTATTTATTAGTTAGATTTTTTATTAAAAAAAACTTACACGTAGATGACCTGTAGTACCGGTCATATATTTAACTTGAAGAACAAGTAAACCCGTTGGAGGTTTTTGTGATAAAAATATCACTTTGAAGATTTAAAGTGTTAGTCAAAAACCGTCAAGGTTTAAAATGTCAGAAAATGCAATTTTGGTAGTTTTTTATGCAATTTTCCCTTTATTAAACAATAATGCTGAGACTACATGTCCCAAAATTTAGCAATTAATGGAATGAAGTTTCGTCATTAATGACTTTTATTTAGCTAAAACATAGTTATGTCCTCTTAGATGTAATGAGTACTTTGGTTCAGCTTAATAAGTGCATTAGTTCGTGTCGGGTAAAATCATTTTAAAATGTGTTGATCATACACTATATTTAGATAGACATACTTAACTACGTAATTTACAATCAATTCTCAATGTTATGAGTTATGTGAAGAAAAAATATGCAATGAGTTCTGTATATGTAAATATGCTACGTAATTTAAAATATGCTATGAGTTCAGCTTAATAGTTTGTACTTAGCCGGGAAAAAAAATAGTTTGTACTTTTTGTACTACTCTATTAGTACTTTTAGAATTTAAAATACTACAAAGTTCTTTTGATTCTTGAAACTTGTAATCAGAATTGGATACCAAAATATTAATAGGCTCAAAAGACTATATATTCCCTTTCATTCTAACTTCAGATGGAAACTAAACTTGATGTAATAATTAAAAAAGTGGATGTAACCGAAATCGTTTATGATTATAAGTAATACTAGAGTTCGATCCGCGCAACCGCGCGGATTTTTTAAAATATATTTTTTTTATATATTATTAATCATGTTTAGATTTTTTGAGTATCGAGTTTAGAATTTTCGATTATTTCGAGTTTTGGATTCGGATTCGGGTTCAGGTTCAAAACTTTTAGAATTTTCAATTATATTGAATTCCGAGTTCGTATTTAAATTTGAGATTTTCGAACTTTTAGATTTCCGCGAATACTCGTATGGGTTCAGCTCAAATAATATCTGATACCCGAAATACCATGAAACAAAACCCGTTCGAATATTTTAGAAAAAAGCATTAGATGACTAAAATTAAATTTTTATAGTTTTTATAAATTGTTTTTATAAATTTTTATAGGTTTTTTTAAATTTTACCACTTTATGATTTTTTGACTTTTTGTAAAAAATTTTATTTAGAAAATAATAATATTGTAATATAATTATTTTAAAATTATGAATTTATTTTAAATTTTAAAAAACTATATTTATATTTTATGATAATTGATGATTTTAAATTGTGTTTTTTTAATAATTTTGGTAATGATAATGTGAAAAAATATTGAAATATTCTAATATGTTTGTTGGAATATGTAAATGACTAACTAAAGTTATATTAGTGTATTAGATACATCTAATAAAATTTCTAAAACCTGTTCACTTTAAAAAATCACACTTGAAAAGATTTATATACTTCTCTTTTAATATATTAAAAGATAGATTCTAATTTTATGAGTCAGATAATCGCATTATAAAACTGTGGACGAACTATATACGGTACGTCTTCACGCATATATCGTCGTATATATGCATGACGCATTTATGTAATATATATTTTTTTCTTTTTATATGACGCCCACTTCCTTTCTTTCTTGTATGAATTTATTCCTTCAAATATAAATATGGAAAAAGGCAACTTCGGTGTTCATATATTCAAAAATTCTTTTTTTCAACCGAATATATTAACTAGAAATTCACTCCGTATTGAGAAACCCAATCCGGAAAACAAAATATTAGCATAAACGAAATCATGAAAAACCAGACGAGAATCCCGAGTCAGACAGTCCGTTTGTTGTTTCTTCGTACGGGGATGAGGCCTATGGAAAATTCTGGGAGATATCCACTTAGCATCCAGAATATATTCTTGAAGGAGTGTCACAAAAACAGGTCAGCTATCTGGATTTTGAGTTAGAGTAATAAACTCTGCATATTCGAAAATTCTACAAGTTCCCTGTTCTTTTTTCTGAACTACAATTAGAAAATTCGACAAGTTCCCTTTTCAATTTTTTTTTAATTACAATCTTAGAGTTGACATTATACTATTTGTACGTGAATAGTTAATAAGTGGGACCAATATTTTTTTGAGGAATTACTTAAAAATAACTTAAATTTCTTGAGAAATTAATTACTAGATTAACATTATATCAATTTTGTATGAAGAGACTACCTTTCTAAGTAATTTAATAAATAATTTAGTTTTGCTTGAAAAGTAAAAACATTTAGTAAACGGCAAAAAAAAGAAAATTAAAATCGAAAACAAAAAAATTAAGGAACAAAAAACGCAAAATATGAACAAGTCCACGACCTAGCAAAAACAAAATCTCTTACAACCCTAATTCCAAATTCAAGTTAGGCGATAAAACTTTGATTTGGAGAAGATGAATCCTTCATTCATCATCTTTGCTATTCATCTACAAAGAAGATGAAATTTGATTTAGTTGAAGAACCCTAAAATCCCAATTCAACAAAATCCCAATTCAACAAGCTTGTTCTCTCCTTCGGCGGTGAAGATCTCTTTCTCGACAGACGGTGGTGAGGTTGGCCTTTTCCATAGACGGCGGCGAGTCTCTGATTCTCCATTTACGACGGCGAGGATCTTTGTCTCCATTGACGGTAGGGAAGCTTTCCGTGAGCACAAACGACGGCGAGATTTGAATAAATTTTCCACAGAGTCTGCAATCTCAGGTAAATTTCTGAATGCTTATAAATTTCAGACTCATCTCTTCTCATTATTTCTTAGAATTTTTCGGCATGGCACAATTTGATTCCTCAAAAATGCAGTGTGTATGTGAGTATGACTCTCTTTGATTTGGAGATGTTTAAATGAATTCAGTGGCAAAACTTTTTGTAGTTGGTTCTTAACTTGCAAATCTTTGTAAAAGGTACCTTTGATCCATGGCAGTCACATATTCACATTTTTTCAGCAGTACATTTGTCTTGCCTCATACTAGGAATGGAGATTAAAAGCATTTTGAAAATATCAAATAAGTATGTGGGTTTAAAGAATGTGAGATTAAAAGCGTTTTGTTATCTTTCCCATTGAAGATGGAATCTGAGTTTGGTTTAGTTGTTATTTTAGGCAGAGCCGACCTTCCTTTAAAGCTCATAAAACATGAGCTTTAGGCCACTAACAATTCAATAAGTAACTGAGGCCACATTTAAGAAAGCATACATTGACGTATTTGTCTAATTTTGCAATATGACATATTTTGAGAAGTCTATGGTTCCAATATACAATTATCCTTTTTCTTTCTTGCCCTTTATGTCCTACGTGTCACTTTAATAACTTCTGTTTTATAATAACATAGTTTTTCATGTATGAAGTTTCAATTGAACTTTCATATGAAAAAGCTTGTTAGTTACAACAAAAACACATATGATCATAAATTGTTTTTGAATTTACTAATTGTCCATATTTTCATCTATTTTATTCATGTTATAAATATTAAGGTAAGTTTATATCTTTTTTGTTAAAAAAAAAAACAAGTACTCGCAAACTTTGTCAATTGTTTACAATTTAAACAATAGTAGTATCATTCTCTTTTTACACAAGAGAAAAAATTATTATCATTCTCTATTTGAGGACATAGGTCAATGTTATAAGACAAACAAAAGATGTTTTTTTCTTACTTCCTTTCTAATTTAGATTTAAATGTGCATGTTTCTTCTTGCTAAGACAACCATCATATCTATTGGTTTTTGTATTGTTGAAAAACGTTTGTGTTGAAAACAAGGAAAGTTTCCTGTGAGATGTGATTCTTAAACCTTCTTTGCTTAATCCGTGGCTATGTTTTATTCATAATTCAAGCTAATTTGTTACCATTAACACTTTACTTTGTGAATCCTTTGGTCTATGTCTTTGTGGTGACATTATCATGTCTATGAAATTCCATTGATTACATGCTTTTTAAAATTCGGTATTATTCATATTTGCTTACAATGTTAAAGTATGTAAATTGTGTAACCTTTGACTAGGATTGTCTAACATGATATGTTGTTTTCGTATGATTTTCTTATTGTTATGTCAACAACGCTCATTCGAAATACCCTCCTAGACTATCCAAACTTGGGACGACACCAATTCAACGTAGAAGCATGAATCACAACTGCTACATATCTAATTTCATGATGGTTGAAAAAGCTGCTGGAAAAGAAGTGTGGGATTACTTGAAGAAATTAAGTGTTGGAGTAATTTTAAAGCTAGTGGACTTGGAATTCATTTGGTCGGCAAAATTGGTTCATTACTTCCTTAGCAATCAGCTGACGATACAAAGTCCTCATGAGTTATGGTCACTCATCGGAGGGCAGCCTATCCGGTTCTCTTTGAATGAGTTTGCGCACATGACGGGGATGAACTGTGAACCAATTCTAACCGACGATGAATCGAATGTTTATCACAAGGTATTCTGGAAGAAGCTTAATGTTTCTCCACCTCACAGGACAATGTTCAATGAGTTGGCTAAGTCGCTCACAAATTGCAGTAAATGGTCTTTCGAGGAAAAAAGGATGCTTGCATGCCTTTGTATATTGTCAATTGGGATTCATGGCATATCTCAAGGTAGTAAAGTCCCACTAGATGATGCGAAGAAAGTACTTTACAAAGACATGTTTGAAAGGTATCCTTGGGGACGTGTGACCTTCAGCAAGCTTGTGCAGTCTGTGAAGCTTCTTTCGTATCGAAACAAAAAAAATTGACCCTACAAGGATGTCCCTATGCTCAATTTGGGTATATGACTCGGTGCCCTGTTTGGGACATTCATACGGGTACAAAATTGAAGGCAATCAAGTTCCTCTTCTCTCTTGGAAAGGATCACGACAACGTATAAACATGGAATACTTTATTGTGCATGAGAAGGAGAATCATGAAAAGGTATGTTTTCTTAGTCATTTAAAGTGTTTTTAACCTTCTTATCTACTTTTAATCGTTACACATTTTATGTTCCAGGTTCGTGTTAGGCACTTCATTGAAAAGGAGGATATGTATCCTCAACGGGGTGAAAAGTTTGTTGACAAAGAAATCGAGAGCTTAGTTTCTGATATTATGGAGGACCAACTTAATGAGCATGCGTGGGATTCACCAGCTTCTGAAGCTCCACTTAACATGGCAAGCAAACGAGCTTCTTATATTCCTAACCCCACAGAGGATGCTTCTGATATTGATGTAAAGCTTAAAGCATTCAAGAGACAGAAAATTGAAGTGCAACCATCAAATACCAATACACCACAATCGGTAAGTCATCAAATTGTTTTTGTCTTACATAGTTGATTGTTATGACTGATTTTGGTGTTAGAATTATAACTAGAAATTGAATTATAAGTAAAGATTGATTATGATTTTGTCGTAAGACTATTGATATTGATTTTGTGAACATTCTGATTTTGTATTTTGCACTTCTTCTACTAAAGATAAATAAGTCTTTATAGAAGATAATTTTTTTCTTCTCTTGTGACTAATTATTTAGGAATACCAATACACCACAATCGGTAAGTCATCAAACTGTTTTTGACTTACATAGTTGATCGTTGTGACCGATTTTGGTGTTAGAATTATGACTAGAAACTGAATTATAAGTAGAGAGTGATTCTGACTTTTTCGTAAGGCTAATGATATCGATTTTGTGAACATTCTAATTTTATATTTTGCACTTCTTCTACTAAAGATAAATAAGTCTTTATTGAAGATAAGATTTTTGCCTCTCTTGTGACTAATTATTTAGAGAGTTGAAGTCAGTTTTTTTTTATTATGTATTTGCTCAAACATCATGCTGGGATCATGGAAAAGCTACAACAACTCACGGAAAAAGTAGATGACATTGACAAGAAAGTTGCCGAGACGGTTCTAACATCATTAAACGCGTCAATTGAGAAGAAAATAGAGAAGAAAGTCGCTTCAGTTGAGCTGAAATATGCTCAGAAGATCTCAGCTTTAGAGTTAGAGATTACTCAACTAAATGCTAAGCTTAACCAAGCTGGAAGAAATAAAGAGTTCGCACAAAAAGTCCATAAAGAAGATGAAGTCCATGAAGAAGATGAAATCCATGAAGTGACCCAGTAAGTGTTGTAATATTTTAGGACTTAATTATGTCTTATTTACTTTATGTTATTGTACTAACAATTTACTATTTTCTTCCTAGTCATGGATAGTGAAGACAAAAGAAACATCAAAAGCTGGCTTACCCATTAACTGTTCCGTCAAGAATCCGAAAAAGACAAATAAGGGAAAGGATAAGCAAGAGGTGACAAAGGCTAAAGAGACGATCATGCTTGACGCACTGGTGGAGGACAAAAGTTTTACAGAGAAGCAAAAAGCTAAAGATGTTGTATGATTAAATAAAGTGAAGAAAGAACATGTTGACAAACTACAACTAAAAGATGACTTAGTTGAGACTTCGTATGATCCTATTGAACGAGAAAAATACGGGAACCTTGGGAAGGTATTAGAGAAGTTGACAACATTTATTGAGCCAACCGGAAAGCGCGTTCCCTAATTGACAAAATCTTAAGTAGCTCTATATGTCGGGAACTCAATCGTGAAGAGGATAATCTCAAGGTCAGCGTCCTCTAAACTGTCATATGACCCCATGGCTAAAGTTTCAGATTCTAAAAGGCAGAAATTACTAGAGTTTATGTAGAACCAAGGGTATGTGGTCTTCTTAAATTATTTCATGTAAAATTATAAGTATGTTGTTTAGAAGTTGTTGGTTATTTGTTACACAACAAAATGTCTGCTTATATTAACTGTCTGCTTATATTATTGCAGAGAACCTCTACAAGATAAAGAGAAGGATACATCTTGCGAGGGTCCAAAGTTTTATCTGAGGCTATTCACTCCGAGGGACAGTTGGAAAACTACTGACTATGGATGGCTGGGTGATTCTGTGAGTGCTCTTAAGTTCTTAATGAGGATAATATGTGCATATTTTGTAAGCGTTTAATCTGAAAGTTTTAAAATATTGTGCAGCACATGGAGGCAACCATACTCATGTTCCACAAAAGATCAATGTGTGACCCGTCTCCGTTCTCATCGACAAGGATTGCATTCCTTAATCAATATTTTGTTAACATATGGCTCGGAACTTCCAAACGTACAATCCGAAAACGTGGGTATTTCCATACATGTACAAGCGAGCATTTAATGGTCTTTATCCCGATGACTTCATCACCAACAAAAAATGGTTTATTGATGTGGATGAATTGTACTTTTTTCATCTCATTAACGGGAATCATTGGGTTACTCTTCGTGTTCACTTTCGGACATCGACTATCCACGAGTATGAAAAAATTATGACAGTGGTGGAAACGCAAAAAGATCTTCTAGCTGAGTGTAAAGCATTCACAAAGATGATGCCTCTGCTGCTTAATGAAATGGTTCCACCATCGGTTCGTAGGAAAAGTGAGAGACAATTCCATCTTCAAAGACACAAAGGTATTTGGATAGAAAAAAAATACACAAAGGTATTCAACAAAATTTGAACCTCGTGATTGTGGTATTTACACGTTGAAATACATTGAATATTTTTCTCTTGATAACGATATTTTTGAGCATCTATGTGATGACAAGATACAAAGTCTTCGCGTTAGGCTGGAATCAGAGATTTACGATGAGGTCGTAAGCGTGTAGTCATATTTAGCGTATTGTATAGACGTTTTATCTTTCTTGTAGAATTCAGCTAGTCATTAGTACTTTATCTAACCTTTTTTTTGTAAAATTCAGCTAGTAAAAGTCACAGTTCTATCATAGTTTGTTAACTACGATTGTAGAACCAAGTAGTTGGTTCTGGCTTTTATCTATTGATTTCTCTAAAACCAAATCTTTTCCATATGTACATTGGTATGTTTCTACTATATTTACTGTTTTTAGCTTTTTGCTAAGACCACATGTTACAAGTTTCATCACCAAATAACAATTTTCGTGACCAACAAAATACCGAAATTTCTAAACAAAAATCCATCAACTAAATAAAGTCACATGTCCCAACAAAATAATAAACTAAAACCCATCAACTAAAATCAACTCAAAGTAATCTTATTCAAAATTGATAGCTTAGGTTTTCGCCCGAGATAAAATTGCAAGCGCACAGATAAGTACGTTATAGTGGTTCGAGATCAAATCCACAAAGACCAAAAGTAAATCGAAAATTAAGAAGCAAAGAAAGCAAACAAATGACAATGGGTTGTAAATCAATCAAAGAAGAGTTGCACATTGGGTATTCTCAAGAAAACATATCATTGTTGATTTGAATTGCTGATCAGTGATAGCTCAGGTTTTCACCCGAGATAACACTGCAAAGTGCACAGAAGTACATTGTAGTGGTTCAGGACCGAATCCGTAGATACCAAAGGTAGCACAAAGAATTTAAAATCAATTAGCGGGCTAAAGTGAAAAAGGATGTTTTGTTGTAGATGCAGTAATCGAAAATTAAGAAGCAAGAAAGCAAACAAATGACAGCGGGTTTGTAAATCAATCAAAGAAGAGTTGGACATTGGGTAATCTCAGGAAAACATTTCATTGAAGACTCGAATTATTGATTAGGGAACATGTTTTAAACCGTCTTGAACTCAAACACAACTATAGAATTGATTTACTTCCGTAGTATCAATTCCCCTATGTAATAGAAACCTCGAGACTAACTTCTGTTGACTCTCAGATTCTAATCATACATTTTAAACAAGTTTGATAGGTTCACAATTCACTTAAACATCAACTTCCATTGGCTTAAGATAAATTGCCCATTTAGGATTCTTTCAGGCATTTAAACAAATACTTTGGCGTTAAACAACCTATGATCATAAACTAAGTGATCAATTTAATTTAATGCATTACGAACAATCCTAGATGAAGATCCAATTGATTAACTCCCTAATCATACAATTCTATGTCAACAATTCATGATTTCCTATGTGAGAACCCTAAACCCAACGAATAAACTACTCACTCATGTTCAGAGAATCAACACAAATCAAATCAAAGAGACATTATTGTATTAATCAATAAAACAAAGAATAAGGTTCAGAATTCTTGTCGAATTCGAAGTACGGAAGATGATTCTTCTCCTTAGGTTATAAAGCTCTCTCTTGCTCTAAAAAACTCAGAAAAAAAACATAATGAAATAGGAAACATGAGCTTAGGTTTTAGTAATGAGATCCGATTCAAAATAAGTTCGGTTTGGTTCTTCGTAAAATCGGTCCGAAAAACGGGACAGGGATCGATCGATCTTGAGACAAGGATTGATCAATCCTTGTCCATCTGATTGGATATTTTCAACCTTCAAGAAAACTTCCTTCCATGCTTGAAATCCATCCAAAATGCAATCTTTTTGCACATCCACACTCGATTCCTGTAAAAACAACAAAGAACACAAATCCGCGCCAAAAAGATCCGAATACATACTAAAAACCATAAATCTCGAGTAAAACCTGTGATAAAAACCACTAAAATACTAACACATCAATCAGGGAACAAGTTTTAAACCGTCTTGAACTCAAACACTAATGTAGAATTGATCTACTTCCGTAGTATCAATTCCCTATGTATTAGAAACCTTGAGACTAACTTTCATTGACTCTCGGATTCTAATTATGCATTCTAAATAGGTTTTATAGGTTCACAATTCACTTAAACATCAACTTCCATTGGCTTAAAATGGATTTTTCATTTAGGATTCATTCAGACATTTAATCAAACACTTTCCAGGCGTTGAACAATCTAAGATCAGAAACTAAGTGATCAAGTTAATTTCAGCATTAAGAAAAATCCTAGATGAAGATCCAATTGATTAAATCCCTAGTCAAACAATTCTATGTCAACAATTCATGTAATCTCTATGTGAGAACCCAAACCCAACAAACGAACTACTCGCTCATGATCAGAGAACAAACACAAATCAAATCAGAGAGAGACATGTTTGTATTGATCAAAAATAAAGAGTAAGGGTTCAGAAATCTTCTCAGATTCGAAGTACGGAAGATGATTCTTCTCCCAAAGGTTACAAAGATCTCTCTTAGCTCTTTAAGTAAAAAAAACAACATAATGAAACTCAAAACACGAGTCTAGATTTTTGTTATGAAATCTGGTTCTCGATAAGTTCGGTTTGGTTCTTCAAAATTGGTCTGTGAAAATCAAGACAGGGATCGATCGATCCTGGAAAAGGATCGATCGTTCCCTGTCCTTCTATCAGGGTATTTCTTTTCTTCATAAACACTTCCTTCGATGCTTGAAACCTGTCCAAAATACGATCTTTTCACACATTCAAGCTCGATACTTGTGAAAACACTAAAGAACACAAAACCACTCCAAAGAGAGCCAAATACATATTAAAAACCATATTTCTCGACTAAAAATCGAACTAAAACCTATAAAATACTAACACATCAAAAATCACAGGTCTTGTAATTGTGACCTGTTTGGTTACACTTAAAACAACATGTTCTTTTCTTGGTCTTTTTTTTTCTTTGGTCCCTTCTCCAGAAATGATTTAACCCTTGAATTTTCTATCTTCCTGGAGGTTGATGAACTAGGAGTGATAAGCAAGATGAAGTGACTACAAAGACCAAAAAGATGATTAACCTTCGGTCAAGCTTCCTGAGCTGCAGATAATAAACTTACATACATTCAAAAAATTGGAAGTGATCATGATTGTTGTAATGATTAGAGAAAAGGCCTTCGCACAAGCTTTGTGTAAGCTGTAAGATTATGCTCTATATATGTAGCTTATTTGTTAAAGGAGCATGTATAAAATAATAAAATGGTGTACCTATTGTACACTTACGCATATGGGATTGTATATTGTCACTTAAATCATGTTCATGTGAGGTATATACTTTTATTTGGTGTGTTGTTTCGACTAGACTGTTTTTAGATTGGTTGCGTCACCGATGAAAGTTCTTTGCGAGTATAGTTACTTTCACAAAGACACATATATTTGTCAGTCTTTTAATCTTATGTTCTTCAATTAGTTATTTGTGACTTCCATTTACTTGAAAAGTCATATATGCAACATAGCTGAAAAGTAAACCAATATATTTATTAATGATCTTTAGCTCTAATAGACTTGAAACACTAAGGTTTTCCAATTTCTATGGATTTACTTTCTCCACCTTTGAGGGTTATTGATTTTGCATTACTGATTTTATGACTTATGAGAAACACAGATTTTGATAGCTAATCCTCCACATCTGAAGAAGTTGGCTTGGACCAGCAAGACATGCCATGTATCGGCTTCTCTTAAATTTTTTAAAAAGAATTACTTAATTCGAGATTTGTAACATGTTTGCCTTAGGTTCAACAAAACCAAACTTGAGAGATGTTAGTCTTCATGTTATGTTTGGCGAGAAAGTGGTTGTTTGTGGTGAAGTTGGCTTAGGGAAGTCAACTCATTTAGCTGCCATTCTCGGTGAAACTCCATGTGTCTCAGGAATTGTAAGTCATTGTTCCATACCCTCTTAACTTGAGATTCTAACAACTTCATTTTTCCAAATAATGTTTCTAATGTTAATTTGAATCCTTCAACATATTGATTTTTACGGTATGATCGCGTATGTATCTCAAACAGCCTGAATTCAAACATGGACAATAAGAGATAACATCCTCTTCAGAGTTGTGATGAATGAAAAACGTTATCATTAGACTATTCAGAAGTCTTGCCTGGATAAAGATCTTGAGATCTTGCCTGATGAAGACTAGACATATATTGGTGAGAAAAATGTTAGTCTAAGTGGAGAAAAGAAACAAAAGGATTCAACTTGCCCGTGCGCTTTTCCAAGATGTAGACATTTATCTCCTTGATGATCCATTTAGTGTCGTTGATACGCATACTGCTACGAGTTTGTTCAAAGTAAATACATCATTCTTTAAATTTGTGATTTCTTTTGGAAATGGGGAAGCTAATGAGTGTGATTGCAGGAATATGTAATGGAGGCACTCAAGGAAAAAGTTGTGTTACTGGTCACACATCAAGTGGATTTCTTGCTTGCTTTTGATTTTGTCTTGGTAATTTAATCTTATATTGGATCATTCTTCGAAATACCAGAACTGTACCACCTTCTTTATCTCGGTTGTTGAATGTAGTTCAACGATCATTTAATGAGTATTTCCCATGACTTAGGAACATGACACTCGAGAAACTCCGACAGAAGATAGTCCACTCGAGCTTCTATAAACATAACATTCGATGAAGCTTCTTGCATTTCTTCCGGCTAGAGAGTAAATTATCCATAAAGTTTCAGACAAAGATTGCTTGAGCTTCAAGGATGTCTCCTGTGAAAAATATAGAAGGTTCAAAGGATCCGCTGCATAAAAAATTCTCATGTGTACACTTGTGAGATGAGGATATCAATAAGAGAATAATTGAGAACTGCCATATCATATAGAGTTCGAGAAACAATTTGATTATATATCTTGATACAATATCAACTTCATTCTTCGTTACTGCATACAAAATCTTTTTCAACTTCTGGTAATATCAAGACATTTAAACACTTTTAAAATCACTTTGATGAAGATTCTTGGTGAAATTAGTTAAAGATTCTTGCGTCACAAAAGACCATCCATGTTATTATGTTTATTGTATTAGATTTTCATATTTAAGATTCTCGAGGAGCAACGGTTCAAGATTCTTACTCACCTAGAGACAAATGTACTTAATTATATCTAAACGACTAACTTTAATTTCAAAACCAGATTACATATATAAGAATTCTTCGATTAAAAAGAGTTGGTATTGATGGTAAAGTAGACATTGTGTTTGTGTTTACATTTCATATAAAGAAATGTATAGCTTGAAAACAAATGCCTAATGAACAAATAATTTAATTTGAGCTTAATGTTTCTTTTTCCAGCGAAGGTCTCTCGCTAGACACATTTTCTTTTTTACTGTCTTAGAGTCAACAAAGATATTGCTTTTGGATTTAGATTTAATATAACGAAACGTATAGCTTGACACAAACATGCCCAATGAACAAATAATTTAAATTTTTAAAAGAGATAACAAACTGAGTTTGTGAATGGTAGCAACATACGGGGCATATTTTAAGAGATATTTCTTGACAAGAATTTAATGTTACCATTCATCAACTATTTGTTAAAGTAACAACCATGTGTTTTTTGTCATAATTAAATATTACATAATATAGTTGTAACGCCATTGGTAATTGTGCATGAAGAAAATTAGTGATCTGCGAGCGGAATGTTGATACACACCTTATATCATTCGTTTGCATGTATTTTCTTTATTTAAATATTTGCTAAACACATTGAAAACTATTTGAAAATACAAAAATTAATATCATTAATGAAAATTATATGTGGTGAAAAAAATTAAAATTATATGTTTAGTGATAAAAAGTATTTGGTTAGTGTACTAAAATTACTTTTAGTTACAACACTTATATAAATTTGTCAAAATAAAATCACTTTTATTATTATAATACTTTTATGAGATAATGAATCGAATCAGAACCGAAACGAATAAACTTAGAACTGAAATACTCTGATCTGAAAAATCGAACAGAAACCGATCTGAAATATGAGATACCAGACCAAATAAGAACATATGTAAATTTCGAACGAACTCAAAATTGAATTAATAATTTTTAATAAAATTTTTTTCCCCAGATAGATTGGATATCTAAACCGAACTGAGAGGCAATCAAACCGTACGAGAAACTGAAATTTTACCATAACTGGTCCAAATTTACCTGAATGGGTCCAACCTTAGAAGAATGTATATAATCTGATTAAAAAGTTCATTTAGTAAGATAATAAGAAAATTTTACCCGAGTGTCCACATTAAATTATACACATACCACACTTATTATCGTTATCATCCAATTTTTTAACTCCTAAAATATGAATTTGAATACTAATATTATTAATTTGTTTCAACTTATAAATATTTATTTAACATTAGATCTTTTTTGTCGATAGTAATATTTTTGTTGTATTGTATTTGATCTTTCTAATTAAAGGTTTCACTTAAAAAGTCAACAATTATTTTTTATATTTTTAAATTTTTATTTGAATAAATTTTAAATTTTTTTATTTGTGGTATATACTATAAAAATATTTTTATTAGAAGAAATTAGTTATATTAATTTATCATTCAAATATTTGTTATGCCCGCTAATTATTTTTGTTACCATTCAACCATTATCCCACACCGGTTATTACACATGAACCACACTTCTTACCAAGTTTACAATTATCCTGCACGAACTGTACTTCAACCGCACCTTACTATCAAATCCACTTGTCCCGCACACTATAATTCGCGGTTACCATTCGGAGCCTGAATCAAAAAATGGATAAAGGAGAAAATCAGAGCTTAATGTTTCTTTTTTCCAACGAAGGGCTATCGCTAGACACATTTTCCTTTCTGGCTTATAGTCAACATCGAATGATTGGCATAAACCTCTAAGAGAAAATTTTATAAATAAATAATAGAAAAGCTCTCACGAATCCTAAGAGACGAAAGAAAAATGTTGAAGCTCAGATAAAATGTGCATGCCAATTGTGTTTACCAAATTTGAACAAGAGCTTTGTGAGGTTATTCAAAAACAATGCTTTTGCATTCTCTTGAACCAAAGGTGTATGGATATATGAAATTTGCTCCCCCCCTCTAAGAAACACTTTGTCGTTTTCTTCATCAAAAATTTTTATGTAAAGATTAAACTAGTTAAAAATACATGAAACGTTATGTAGTCGAACAAAATTTTACAAAATTACAACCACACCTAATTTAAATAGATCGGTAGAAAAATATTTCTACAAAACTAATAAAACCTTTGGTTCATTCCATACAAACCAATAATATGTTGTAAAATCGGTTTCCGCAAAATGGACATTTAAATAATAAACGGAAACATAAACAATTATGGCATATAATTTTCACTTAAAAAGAGTTAAAAGATATTCATTTTTATATTTTTCCAGAACTTACAAATCAAACATGACAAAAGTCATTTTACAGCTTTATAATATAAAAGATATTGATTCACAAGCCCGCATGTAGCGCGTGTATCACCTAGTATCTGTAGAGATAATTACAAATTAGATAATAATGTCCTTAGTTAATCTCAAATATGCATAAATACTATGTTCATGTTATGTTAATATACACACAAGCAAATTATTACATTGTACATGAGTAGAAAAGAAAGTCCTAAATTTTTTATTATTTGCATCTTCACTACAAATACTAAACCTATATTTTCTAAGTTAGTTTCTTACCAAAAGAATCATGACTACTACTCCTACCTCTACATTGTCCTCTCTTACGCTCATCACCACTTCTGATGAAACTCCTCTACCATCTTCGTACTCTCTCTATCAATCTGATAATTCTGGTGCACTCATTACATCGGTTATACTTCGCCGAGTTAACTACTATGAATGGACAACTGAACTTTCTAATTCATTACAAACTAAACAAAATATAGGATTTATCAAGGGATCTATTAGAAAAGCTACTACATAACATGGTATTTCTCGATGACCTGCAACCAATTTCATGATTCTTGGATTGATATGCACCCCCTTCGATCAAAATTTTCGTTTTACTGTAACCTTCATACTAGATGTTCATACGTTATGGGACAAACTGCATAGTTTCTTCTCCGTAAAAAATTACATTTATATCCACCAGATTCGTGATAAGATTAGTAACTGCACTCAAGCAAGAAAAATATGTTCTTGATTACTATGGAAGACTCACCAAGCTATAAGAAAAGTTAGTCGAACTGACTTCAAAGCACCTACACATGATATGATCATGCAGACATAAAAAAGAGCGTGAAGACATCCAAGTGCATATGTTCTTATTTGGTCAAGATAAAACACGTTTACGCAACATAAGATCACATATCATCAATGAAGATCTCTTGCCTAAAATGAATTATGTTTACTCACGTGTGATCCAAGAAGAGTAACACAATTAAACGATAAATTTAATGGAGATCAAAACAACATATCACGTTGATGCTGTCACCACCTTCCATAGTCGTGATCCAAATAAATCATGTATTCATTGTTCTCTTAAAGAACATGATAATTCAAAATGTGTTCTCCTTCATTGTTATCCCGATTGGTGGTATGAGGAACAACAACCCAACAATCCTACCACTAAGGACCCTTTTTTGGATCAGTGTAACGAGATCAAAGAGGGTTGTTTTCTGGTTCTGGTAACAGAGGATATGGAAGGTCGAAATCATCCAGAACAACCTCCAACAATGTGAATGCCTCTCTGACATCTATTTTGTCCAATGGTTAGATTTCTCAACTGGACCAACTCCTACAAACACCTCATACTACTGTTACAACATAGAAACTAAGCGGTAAAACTAAATTCAATGATATTATCATAGATACAAATGCTTCTCAACACATGACTGGTAACTTGGGATTCTTAAGTGACATATCTGAATTAATACCATCATCCATTACCTTTCCATATGGTCATCTTTCTCGTGCGAATAAACAAGGAAAACTCATTTTGAGTCGTGATTATGATCTATATGATGTTCAATATGTTCTAGATTTTAATTGTGCATTAATCTTTATTGTATGTTTTCATTGAAGCAAAGAAAAGCACGATGTCGATAGGAGTTAGCTTGGCTAGGCTTTTGATGGATTTAGAGATTTTTGAAAGCTGCTCGTGGGATAAAGTAGCTTTTAAGAGCTCGATTCAAATGTGAAGAAGAAGGACATGACAAAGATGCATTTGATTGAAGGTTTTATTCACATTCTTCATATATGAGTTTATTATGCTTTACCAGATTTTGAAGCTATTTATGAAGATCCATTTATATACTTTAACTTCACAATTGCTGGCTTA
The DNA here is from genome assembly GCA_900406275.1 of Anastatica hierochuntica. Lineage (NCBI taxonomy): Eukaryota > Viridiplantae > Streptophyta > Magnoliopsida > Brassicales > Brassicaceae > Anastatica > Anastatica hierochuntica. The sequence continues at coordinate 57,783 of OVAN01000388.1, forward strand.
AAGAGGATCCAGAGGCCGAAAGTATGTCAAAGAGAATATACATTACCAGGTCATTTAATAAAATAATATGTGAGTTTGGTTTGATAATGTAATTTTTATTAAAATATGTTTTTATTGTCTATAGGTCTGTGTAAACAACTTTTTTATTAAGATTAGAAACATTGTCAAAGGGTTATTTGGACATTTATCTAACGGTCTATGGAGGTGGAGTAAACAAGACTGACCACTCATGGGTGTCAAAACATCCACGGTTGTGAAGAAAAGAGGATTGGTTAGATAAAAAATATGCATTAATCTCTTTGGTGATGAAAGATGTAAGAAGCATTGCAGCTCATCCACCTATATGACTGTTGATGATGGTTCATTTTTGGTTGAAACTATGAAATTCCACATGAAGAGTTCTGATATGATGGCAAAATTTAAAAGGTATGACGAGGGGATTAAGGTGATTGCCAATAGAGTTGGAGCTATGGAGGTGGTCATTGGGACCTTGAAGGGTGTGGTAGAAGAGAATGTTGAAAAAGGCGATGGTGATGATGTCAAGGGACAATATGAACATGTCAAGTCCAATGATGATCCGAGTGGTGACAATCCCAAAGTTTCCAGTCTTGCCGAGGAGGAAAACGCCAATTTTAACACCAATGCAAACACCAACGATGAAGGCAGGGTTAGTTCTAAACCTAAACCCAAACCTTTACCCTGAAAAAATCTCAAGAGAAAGAAAAAGACCAAATGATCTCTCTGTTTTATCGTGCTTCTTGTTTATGTGATCTCTCTGTTTATTGAGCTAAAACATGTTTTAAAAGTACTTTCTTTTAAATTCAAACTTAGTTTTATATTTTAACTTAAATTGGCATTGTGTTTTTGAATCTTTTGTTTTCTTATTTTGACATTTATTTTTAAAAATGCAAAGTAATCATCATGACGTTGATAGTGAGAGTGTAAATGAAGGCAACGAACTGAGTGTTATGGTGCTAGATAAGAACCATCCAGAAATTTATTTTGACTCTATTCAACAGGGAAAACAAATAGAAAAGAAAAATAAAGCTGTGATAATAGCACCTACAGAGAGTGAGAGGCTTAGGAGGCTTGCATCTACGCAAGTATCTCCTTTTCAAGGAAATAGCACGACAAAAAGAATTATTCCCAACAAATAGCGCGGTTTTGATCCTTTTGAACCATAGACAAGCAAAAAGTGAAGATTCTAAACGAACGATTGAAGCTTGATCCGTAAGTAATTAATTAAAATATTTTTACTAATTTTAAAATGGTAGGTGTAAACTTATGATTTTTTTATTTACAGAGACTATCCAAAAAGGAAGCCTCTATCCCCGATTGCTTGGTTCCACACTACGACTAACTAGCTAAATGAAATTGTTGCAATTAATATATACTAATGAGTAGACTTCTACGCATGTCTGCTAATGATGTCTTTTATCGTTAATACAAGTCTACTCACGATGTCTTCTAATGTTAGCACTTACCATATTTAATGCAGCACCTTGATGTTGAGATTAATTTACCGAGGCTTTACTTCCCTAAGCATGCATAATGGTTTAGGATCCAAAGGCTCTGCTTATTTGATACTTTTTTAAGTCAAATATACTCGGCCAAATAACAATTTCTTGACTCTTCAGCGAATCCCAGTTGATCCGGTAAACTACTACTTGCTGATTCTTATGATTACTACACGGGTGAAAATCTCGTCTATTGCAGAACAAAGAAGACATGGGCGATAGAGGTGGATGATGAATATGTGCCTTTAAACATAACCAAATATCATTGGATAACGATGTCGATCTCAATCCCGAAGAGACACATTTGATTTGGAATAGTACGTTGAGACACTCTTCTGATGTTGTAATTGTGAAGGTCGTGGAGCCTATAGTCGTGATGACCGCTTATCTACTTTGTGAGTTGACCCTTCTAGAAGAAAAACACAAGTACTCATATGATGCATCCACCCACAAGCGCTTGAAGATGTGAGTGCCACAAAATATGCGAAGTGGCGATTGTGGAGTTTTTTGTTTGAAGTTTAAGTACATTGAATACCATGCACTCAAATTGTCATTTCCATCGCTATTGTGTGATGCCAACATGAAATCCTTAAGGGATAAGCAAGTCGAGAACATATTTGATCAGATTAACCAAGGTGGCACAGAAAACCGCGAACGTAAGTTGTTGAACCTCTACGAATAGTAAGTGTCTAACGACTTATATACTTTTGGGTTTTTCATAACTCTTGGTTTCTTAGTAAGAAAAACTTATATTTTTTCTTCTATTACAGGAAATGTTTTTTGTAACCAACACTGGATCTAGCCAACAACCTTGTAATAGGGTATGAAATTTTTTGTAATCTATTAATCCAATATCACAGTCTAGATAAAGACTAGATAAACAGGTTTTTATTACAAACCAAAGTCATCTTCAAAAGTCTTGTTAAAGTCTTCATAACTTCATCCACAACCTCGTGACAATCCATGCCCGAAAAATCGGTTATCCACACATAGACGTACAACATGAGTTTTACTCAGCTCCATCAAACTCCGTATATCGTTAGTGACATACATAGGAGGTGCATCTAGAACCTTTTGTTGCAACATTGAATCCAATAATGAATAAGTTAACTCAACCACCTCCGCCTTATTGTCTAGGTTATAGTCCTCTCTTGCCATTTCAACAAGCTCACCATGTGTACAATCCTCACCCAATAAGAACATTATCCTTCCGTTGCAATTATCCACTACAAAATGCCATAAACCGATGAGCCATTAGCAATGAGAATTCCGAGGCAAACTTCGTTTGAAGCTGCGTAAAAGAAGCAAATGAGCAAAAATAGCTAATCAAATAAGATCTCATAATAGTATCATTAAAAGATGTCCAACTGTTACAAATGAAAGAAAAACAACCAAAACACAAGTGAGAACAAAAAATCAAAAATACATTATCAAATGCTATAAACACATTTTTAGAAAATCTATGTAAGTATACTGCAAAAAAAGTCTGCACAAAAATAGTGAGTAACCTTCCAAGAGAAATCTACAATACTGCAGACTGCAGATGAAGTCCAATTTGTTAACTTTTAAGCGGAGACCGAAAACGAAGTCTTCAAAAGGAGGAGGTTAGTTTTACAATTTTCCAATTTTTGATTTTAGAGCAAAGCACAAAATCAATCTCTTGGTGAAGTATATATACTGTGAAATCAGCGTATGAAGTCTGTATAATAAACGAATTTTACATAAATCATACAGACTGCAAACAAAATCTCCTTAAAAAATAGGTTAGTTTTTTAACTGAACAACTGCATACTTCAAAAGAAGTTGTATCGAGGTTTAACCAAGCAGACTTCAAACAAAGTCTATAATATAATATAATAAAACGCATACTACGTTTGAAGTCTGCAATATAATTAATATATGAAAAAGCATATTCCATTTGAATATTACATTTCTAGTCAATATTTTAGATTTTGGTCAAATGCAAAACTAACCACTTTTTCATAAAGACTTTGTTTGAGGTCTGAAATAAATCATCGCTTTTCCGAACACCTCAAACGAAATCTGCTATAAATATGGTCAAAGCTTCGGTCAATCGCAAAAGTAACCCCTTAATAACGAAGACTGGCAATGTCGTTTGCTCTTTTTATTTTTGCAAAGAAAACTTGTAGACTTCAAATGAAGTCTTCGAAATACTAAAACTTTACTCAGTCAAATGCAAAGCTAACCTATGTGTTGACTATGAGACCGAAAATGAAATCTGCAAAGGGGGGTAGACTTCATTTGCGGTATGTAGAAATGCTAATCTACAAATTAATTAGAATGAAAGCTCAACCTTACCTAATTTCATGTTTTGATATTTGTCTTGGCTTCACCAAGAGCCCAACACTTCGTTTCAAACTGATATCGAAGAGGGTTTGTTTTTTAATCGACCAAATTAGCAAAATCTATGAACTTGAAATTTTAAAAACAAAAAATGAGAGAATTTTTTTTGTTTGAAATGGAGAGAAAGTGAAAGATAATGAATTTTGATGGCAATCTAAGGTGGTTTAATGCTCAAAAATGTAGATTGAAAGAACATTTAGAGTTTCATTTTAGTTGTTCATGGTTGTTGAGAAAATTGAAGAAGATGACATTTTGGGGAATAAGTAGGGTTTTTAAGGATTTTTGGGTATTTTATTTATTTATTTATTTATTTACTTATAATTAAATAATTAAAAGGAATGACATTTGTTTATTGTTGATATATTGTTGAGAAGAGTAAAATGTGGTATTTTAAAAGATGAAGAGAGAGAAATTTAGTTTGAACATTGACTTAAAATTATGGATCATTTGTGAAACAACCTTTACATTATAGTGTATGTTTTTATTAAATAATTTGGACGAATCTGAAGTTTAGGTAGAGTAAAAAATCTCATAAATCGTCCAATGTTTGGATAGAATATCCATTAAAAAATTAAGAATTTGGCTCATGTTTTTAACATCTATTCGAAGTAATATAAGAAGTTTCATTTGGCTCGTGGCTCATGGTGATGAGCTTTAAACTAAGAAACTCATATATTTCACCATGAATACACGACCATCTTTTTGGTGATACTTCGATTTTATACAAAACTACTTAGACACTCTCTTGATATATTGTTAAGCAATATATTTCCAAAACTCAAATAGACATTGGAAGCAAGATACTCTCCGAATAATTTTAGACCATCTTTCATTTTTATTGTCCATGGTTAGATGACCACAATTGTCTAGTGCATCGTTGTAACCACTTATTTGAAATATTTATGGTGTAGATTTATGGTGTTGCTACCAACACCTAATAAGGAGCATACACTTACCACTACAAGAAATCAGACAGTTAGAGACGGAAATTTGGTTCGTCTCTA